>JAYESA010000007.1:4766379-4853879 GCA_036927795.1 Iris macrosiphon | reverse complement strand
CCAAAATGCCCTTAAATTAGGTCACCCACACTAGGGTTTGAGTTTGGGGTTCCAAATGTACTTTAATTAATTCCTAATCACTCCAACTAACTAATTAAAATATAAATAACTATTCTAAACCAATAAATAAGTCTGACAAGGGTGTTGGTTGGGTCTGACAAGGGTCCACTATGGTCTGACATGGGTCCAGGCTAGCCAAAACCCTAAAACAACTAATAAAAATAAATACATGCATCTAATTAAATATTAATACAAATATTTATGATCAATACACAATTTACCAAATTAAAAATATATATATATATATATCCTGCCCTGGAAATGGGGTAGTGACACCTACCCCCACCCCCTATACACGCCCCGGCGAGCCCATGCTCCTTCCATAGTCGGTTCCCCCTGCCCTCCGCCACCCCCCACTGCGACTACTGCTGCTGGTGATGCTTCTGCTCGCCACTGCGTAGCCTGCGCATGCTCCGCCCGTGCTGCACACCCATTCCGCCCGCTCGCGCTGCTGCTCAGCCAGCGCAGCCCACCCGCGCCCGTGTCGTCCGTGATGCTCCTGCTCGCCGCCCGCGCTATATTTGTACCCCCCTCCTCCTCCAGACACCAGCGCGGGAGAGAGGGGGGAGAGTGGGAAGGAGCATTTGTGTCACTTTACCTCTTCAATTAACATTGTTAGGACACGAATAAAGGAAGGGTATTAAGTTGATGCCTATCAAAGTTGAGGGTATCAAGTTGAATATTTCGAATAGTTGAGGGTATCAAGTTATAATTTAGCCTAAAAATTAATTTACATTTGTTAGTCATATAAGTATATTTGTTAGTTGTACAAGTATATATATTATATTAAGGAAAAAAAATTGATTAGCTTGCATAGTTACGTTCTGGAAAAAAAATTAGATTACTTTAGTCTTTTGGGTAAAGTGCAAAAAATTCCTCCTTAGATTTATGTTTTTGCAATTAAACACCACTGGATTTAAACCCCCCCTAGATTTTAACGTTAACAGCGTCAAATTTGACGTAAAATGACTAATACATCCCAACCCTAATCCTAACCCAAACTCAAATCCAAATCATAATCCTATCCCTAATGTTAACCCTAACACTCTCTCCCCCATCTCTCTCTCCGGTACCACCCTCCATGCTTCGACGGCGACGGAGGCACAGCAGCAGCAATGGGGGGCAGCAGCGGCCGGACGGGGTGCGCGAGGAAGCGGGGAGAGGAGAGAGAAGCTCGGGGGAGGCACGTGTAATGCCCCGCTCCGCGTCGACATTATGTATCTAGGTGAGTGGGCAGAACTTCGTTCTCTGATTCTTGCACGCCTTAATAATGAATTTGAGTTTTTGAATGCTTGTTTTGATAAGAGAATGATAGAACCTGCCTTGCATGCTAATAAAAGAACTCACCTAGCTTGTCTTTGAAACGAATAAGTCTGCTTAACTAAGAGACCCTGAAACTCTTGTTTAAAAGTATGTGTTTGCATGAACATGTTCACTATCGCCTATGCTCCGAGAGAACCATATCATGTGCCCGAATGTGTTCAAAGATAAGGCGGCTTGCCCGCAACAATGAAAAATCGTCTGATGGTTCGTCTCGTCTGCATCCTAGAGTTTATTTGATAGTGTTTCATGCATTCGCATCGGTCGGACAATGGCTATTGGTGGAAAGCAACAATGTCCCTTCGCTGCTTACTCGATTGATGCTCTGATACCATTATGTCACGCCCCGGCCCCGAGGGCCGTCCGGACCATCGCTTGCCACCGCCGGGACCGGACACGTATCACCGCGCCTCGGCGCACCGGACGCGAATCACCGTGCCTCGGCGCTTATCCCGACGGGGCGCGTATGGCCGTTTGATACCGGGAAGTGATATCGTGCGAGCCTGGGGTTGCGCCCGCACAAGGCAACATCATTTAAGTTTGTTTGGCTATTATCGCATCAATCGAGTAAGCAGCGGAGGGACATTGTTGCAATGCAATACATTTAGCCAATTGAGTATTCGGGACAAATCGAGGGACTGGGTTCTCTGTTTACAAAGGCATCATTCCATACATTATGTCCCTCTATACGAAAGCATGCTCGGGGCAATCGAAAATACGAATTTTGGGTCTTGGGGATGAGGTACGCCTATCGCTCCCTCGGACGATCCAGTATCTACAAGCAAGTAAATTGTTGGTGGGTCAGCATTTTTTTATAAGTATTGGTGAGTATAAACAACTGAACAGAAGCAAGTATTCACTAAAACTAATACTAAGTAATCATGTTATAAAACATTTATATTACTAGTGATCATTCTAGTTTTACCTATGTTCATTTCATGCAGTTTAATAGCAGAGTCATATTACATTGTTTTGGAAACATCTTTAGAAAACAGTTTCATATTCGATATAAGCAAGACAAGTCGATTGTTCTATTTCAGGGTGTGCGCAGCGTGTCTCGTGGGACTCTAGGGTCAAATGCACATCTCGACACACATGCACATCTTAGGGACAGTCCTCTATCCAAGCCAAAATAATGAACTAGCTATAAGCAATGCGGTCCCCGAGTATCTCAGGATCGGCAGCGGTTGATCCAGCTAACCAATGACTCATTTATCTGATACCATTGGCAGCCGTGACACATGGTTGCTTTCCACCAATAGCCATTGTTCGACCGATGCGAATGCATGAAACACTATCAAATAAACTCTAGGATGTAGACGAGACGAACCATCAGACGATATTTTATTGTTGCGGACAAGCCGCCTTATCTTTGAACACATTCAGGCATACGATATGGTTCTCTCGGAGCATAGGCGATAGTGAACATGTTCATGCAAACACATACTTTTAGACAAGTGTTTCAGGGTCTCTTAGTTAAGCAGACTTATTCGTTTCAAAGACAAGCTAGGTGAGTTCTTTTATTAGCATGCAAGGCAGGTTCTATCATTCTCTTATCAAAACAAGCATTCAAAAACTCAAATTCATTATTAAGGCGTGCAAGAATCAGAGAACGAAGTTCTGCCCACTCACCTTGATACATAATGCCGATGCGGAGCGGGGCATTACATACTTACCCACCAACAAAAAATTTTGTCCTCGAAACTTCAAGGATAAACTTCTCGATATCCCGAGCAGCGATAGTCCTTATCCCTCGACGTACTCAATCGAAACAATCAAGTCAAGTCCAGAAAATATTTGCACAGCTTTGAGAATATCTATGGACTTATTGTATGGAACGCTCAATTGCAATACCATATCGAACAAATCTCAGAGTCATAGCAACGAATTTTGGGCCAAGAATCGATTCCGCTCTGATATCATTATGTCACGCTCCGGCCCCGAGGGCCGCCCGGACCACCGCCTTCCCCCGCCGGGACCGGACGCGTATCACCGCGCCTCGGCGCACCGGACGCGAATCACCGTGCCTCGGCGCTTATCCCGAGCCAATCTATTCCCAAAATGATATCATAGTCCCGACCATCTAAAACTAAAACATCTAGCGATAGCTTACTTCCTCCAATACAGACGTAACCACCTTGGCATACTGAACGAACAGGTATTTTCGTGCCTGACGGTGTGCTAACACTAAGGTCTAGATACAACGGAGTCATTTCTATATTGTTTTCCACGGCAAAATTTGTGGAAATAAAACTATGCGTTACACCGGAATCAAATAGCACACGTGCAGGTATGTTATTAAAAAGCAAAATACCTGACACAACGGTGTCTGAGGCCATACCTTCCTCTCGTGTCATTGTATAAACCCGACCTTGAGCTTGGCGACGCTCTTGCTGAGGCGTTGCTCGATTGGCCTGGGTTATAGCAACCTGATTTGGATGTTGAGGGCGGTGATCAGGAAGCGGACAGGCATCAACCTGATGGGTTGGATCACCACAATGAAGGCATGTCCCGAACCTCTTAAGACAATCTTTATAAAGGTGCCCCCCCCGGATTTGCTTCTTCGGAATCAATTCCCATATTCAGTGGACCGTGCCCCCAGGATCGACTTAGCGACAGAGTCCGGAGGGACCTCTCTGTCACGCCCCGGCCCCGACGACCGCCCGGACCACCGTCTTACTCCCGCGGCAGGTACCGGACGCGAATCACCGTGCCTCGGCGCACCGGACACGCATCACCGCGCCTCGATTCTTGTCCCGCGGGTACGAGGAATGGCCCTCTTGATACCGAAATATGATGCCGTACGAGCCTGGGATTGCGCCCGCATAAGGCAACATCGTTTAAGTTTGTTTGGCTATCATCGCATCAATTGAGTAAGCAGCGGAGGGTTGCAATGTAACGACCCGCTCCGCTCAACCCGGAGGGCCGATTCAAACGGCACAAATGTAGCTATTCAACCCGCCTTGCTCAACGAGATGGCTCGTTCGATGCAAAGGCATTCATGCTGGGATCTTCAATGGAGTCAGACTTAGGCTATCAGAGGCGCGTCCGGAGTCTCGTTCGACCGATGCGATACATCGCTAAGGTGGGTGGCCCCGGTGAACCTGTCTCTACTTAGCTGCACACTAAGAAAATGAATGTTACATGCTAGTTTACAGGCGATAACCTTTGCATGCTAATAAAAGAGATGAACGCACATAGCTAAGGGGATAATCCCGTCTTATCATTATATAGAACATGGAGATTTTACTTGCTATTTGCGTAGTCGGGATTGTTGAGTTGGAATGTAGTAATTTCCTTCATATATGCTATAAAGTAGTATGAGTTTATACTGAGGCGTTGCACCGTACGGAACACAACACGGGACGGAGTAAAATCATGTTTCATGCATAGACGAGGAAGGCTATCAAGTAGTCATTCTGAGTCAGGAGATGGAAGGGAAAGGAAGGTACTCGGGATATGCAGATCACCGAGGCAGTCTCAAATCTGAGAGCTGCGTAAGGAAGAAAAGATCCGAGTGTAGTCCTCGGCTAAGATAGATCCGAGAGTTGTCCTCGGCTAGGAATGGAATGTGGGGGAGTAGTTGCATGGTCACGGACAACTGGTTGCGCACCAGGTTGAGAGAGTCCTCGACACGATTGCTGAGGCATCCGAATCGTGTCGGCCCGGGAGGACAGTGCCAGTGTAGTCCTGGCAATACGCTAGCTGATGACTAGCGGGCGAGGGTGAGACATCCAGCAAGGCTTGCTACCGACCTGGATGGGCGTCGACTCGTTAGACGGCTAGGAGGCCCAGCAAGGCTAGCAACCGAGCTGGGAAGACGGCCGTCCATCGTAGATTATGTCCAATATGGCTAGCAGAGCCAGTGACCTTCATATAGATAAGTCATGTTTGCATAGCGGCTATCCGCATTGAGAAAAGGAGAAACGGGAAGGAGTGCGTTTGCACGATAATTTGCATAAGTAGAATGGATGCACGGTATCACACATAGTTCTAGTGAAATGGGTCTTGTGAGGCAGAGGCACGGTATAACACTTGGGTTTCACAGTTGTTCTTGATATTCCGTAGATTATTGTTTATATTGCTGCTTATGACAGGGAAGGCCGAATGGTAAGAAATGGTAAGGTACACTCAATTGTTCATTATTATGACACCATTGAGTTGACACGGAGATTACTTTCTTTATATTGCCATGTAACTGATCCTAAGGCAAAAGAATAGAAAGACAACGAAACCAGTCGGTGCACATAACTAATAAACGTGCTTGTTTTGTGGCGTGGGCGAGAGGCCTCCCCACCAGTGCATTCAATGTACTGATACCCAACCAGTCTGCATGCAGGGTGCAGGGGGAACTCGTACGGATTCGGAGATCGCTTAACGCAATGGGGCGCTGGACCGCACTTGGCGTCTTGGAGCGTGGCGCACGGACCTGGAGATCGCATATATGAGACATAATGTATGGGAACATCATCATCCAGATCATTTGTGTTGGTTCTAAGCCTAAGGGCATATTCATTGTAAAAGAGAGAGAGAGAGCATGAGCGATTTGTAATCTCGGCCTAGCGTCGCTTGTAATCTTCACTTCATATCAATAAAGAGCTTATTTTGGATTCAATACTTGTGTTCATTTTATGTTTCCGCTTTGTCGACTCTGTGAACTAGTTATCAACGGCCGTTTCGGTATTTGCCTTGCGCGGGAGCAACCCCAGGCCCGCACGGCATCGCGTCCCGATGGAAACGTACGTCCCGCGGGAGCGCTGGCGCGGTGATTCGCGCCTAGCGGGGACGGCCGGTTCCGGCGGGAGATCGGGGCGTGACATGCAATACAATACATTTAGCCAACTGAGTATTCGGGACAAATCGAGGGACTGGGTTCCTTTGTTACAAAGGCATCGTTCCATACATTATGCCCCCTTATACGAAGCATGCTCGGGGCACAATCGAAACCAGAATTTCTGGGTCTTGGGGATGAGGCACGCCTATCGCTCCCTCGGACGATCCAGTACCTGCAAGCAAGTAAACTGTTGGTGGCTCAACACTTTTATAAGTACTGGTGAGTCTAAAACAACTGAACAGAAGCAAGTATTCACTAAAACTAACACTAAGTAATCATGTTATAAAACATTTATATTACTAGTGATCATTCTAGTTTTACCTATGTTCATTTCATGCAGTTTAATAGCAGAGTCATATTACATTATTTTGGAAACATCTTTAGAAAACAGAGTTTCATATTCGATATAAGCAAGACAAGTCGATTGTTCTATTTCAGGGTGTGCGCAGCGTGTCTCATGAGACTCTAGGAACAAATGCATATCTAAACACACATGCACATCTTAGGGGCAGTCCTCTATCTAAGCCAACACAATGGACTAGCTATTTGCAGTGCGGTCCCCGAGTATCTCAGGATCGGCAGAGGTTGATCTAGCTAACCAATGACTCATTTATCTGATGCTATTGGCAGTTGTGACTCATGGTTGCTTTCTACTATCTCTGTAGCAACCGTGACACATGCAGTTCAGCTCTCCATCAATAGCCATTGTCTGACCGATGCGAATGCATGGAACACTATCAAATAAACTCTAGGATGCAGACGAGACAAACCATCAGACGATATTTCATTGTTGCAGGGCCAGCCGCATTTTCTTTGAACACATTCAGGCACACGATATGGTTCTCTCGGAGCACAGGCGATAGTGAACACGTTCATGCAAACACTTAGTCTTAGACAGACATTTCAGGATTCTTTTTTAAGCAGACATGTTCATTTCAAAGACAAGCTAGGTGAGTTCGTTTATTAGCATGCAAGGCAGGTTCTATCATTCTCTTATGAAAAAAAGCAAGCAAAAACTCAGATTTATTATTAAGGCGTACAAGAATCAGAGAACGAAGTTCTGCCCACTCACCTTGATACATAATGCCGACACGGAGCGGGACATGTGATACCATTATGTCACGCCCCGGTCCCGAGGGCGGACCACCGCCTTACCCCCGCGGCGGAAACCGGACGCGAATCACCGTGCCTCGGCGCACCGGACGCGTATCACCGCACCTCGGCTCTTGTCCCGCGGGTGAGAGGAATGGCCTGTTTGATACCGGGATGTGATGTCGTGCGAGCCTAGGATTGCGCCCGCACAAGGCAACATCGTTTAAGTTTGTTTGACTATCATCGCATCAATCAAGTAAGCAGCGGAGGGTTGCAATGCAATGCATTTAGCCAACTGAGTATTCGGGACAAATCGAGGGACTGGGTTCTTTGATTCGTTCCATACATTATGCCCCCTTATATGAAAGCATGCTCGGGGCACAATCAAAACCAGAATTTTTGGGCCTTGGGGATGAGGAACGCCTATCGCTCCCTCGGACGATCCAGTACCTGCAAGCAAGTAAACTGTTGGTGGGTCAGCACTTTTATAAGTACTGGTGAGTCTAAAACAACTGAACAGAAGCAAGCATTCACTAAAACCAACACTAAGTAATCATGTTATAAAATATTACATTACTAGTGACCTTTCTAGTTTTACCTAGGTCTGTTTCATGCAGTTTGATAGCAGAGTCATATTACATCATTTTGGAAACATCTTTAGAAAATAAAGTTTCATATGCGATAAGCAAGACAAGCCGATTGTTCTGTTTCAGGGTGTGCGCAGCGTGTCTCGTGAGACTCTAGGGACAAATGCATATCTAGACACACATGCACATCTTAGGGGCAGTCCTCTATCCAAGCCAACACAATGGACTAGCTATATACAGTGCGGTCCCCGAGTATCTCAGGATCGACAACGGTTGATCCAGCTAACCAATGACTCATTTATCTGATGCTATTGGCAGCTGTGACTCATGGTTGTTTTCCACTATCTCTGTAGCAGCCGTGACACATGCAGTTCGGCTCCCCACCAATAGCCATTGTCCGACCGATGCGAATGCATGGAACACTATCAAATAAACTCTAGGATGCAGACGAGACGAACCATCAGACAATATTTCATTATTGCGGGGCAAGCCGCCTTATCTTTGAACACATTCAGGCATACGATATGGTTCTCTCGGAGCATAGGCGATAGTGAACACGTTCATGCAAACACTTAGTCTTAGACAGACGTTTCAGGATTTTTTGTTAAGCAGACATGTTCGTTTCAAAGACAAGCTAGGTGAGTTCGTTTATTAGCATGCAAGGCATGTTCTATCATTCTCTTATGAAAAAAAGCAAGCAAAAACTCAGATTTATTATTAAGGCGTGCAAGAATTAGAGAACAAAGTTATGCCCACTCACCGTGATACATAATGTTGACGCAGAGCGGGACATTACATAGTTACCAACCAACAAAAGTTTCGTCCTCGAAACTTCAAGGATAAACTTCTCGATATTTCGAGCAGCGATAGTCCTCATCCCTCGCCGTACTCAATCGAAACAATCAAGCAAATCAAGTCCAGAAAATATTTGCATAACTTTGAGGATATCTATGGACTTATTGTATGGAACGCTCTATTGCAATACCATATCGAACAAATCTCAGAGTCATAGCAACGGATTGGGCCAATAATCGATTCTGCTCTGATACCATTATGTCACGCCCCGGCGTCGAGGGCCGCCCAGACCACCGCCTTACCCTCGCGGCGGGAACCGGACACGAATCACTGCGCCTCGGCGCACCGGACGCGCATCACCGCACCTTGGCTCTTGTCCCGCGGGTGCGAGGAATGGCCCGTTTGATACCGGGACGTGATGCCGTGCGAATCTGGGATTGCGCCCGCACAAGGCAACATCGTTTAAGTTTGTTTGGCTATCATCACATCAATCGAGTTGGCAACGAAGGGTTGCAATGCAATGCATTTAGCCAACTGAGTATTCGGGACAAATCGAGGGACTGGGTTCCTTTGATTACAAAGGCATCGTTCCATACATTATGCCCCCTTATACGAAGCATGCTCGGGGCACAATCGAAACCAGAATTTTTGGGTCTTGGGAATGAGGCACGCCTATCGCTACCTCGGACGATCCAGTACCTGCAAGCAAGTAAACTGTTGGTGGGTTAGCACTTTTATAAGTACTGTTGAGTCTAAAACAACTGAACAGAAGCAAGCATTCACTAAAACCAACACTAAGTAATCATGTTATAAAATATTACATTACTAGTGATCTTTCTAGTTTTACCTAGGTCCGTTTTATGCAGTTTGATAGCAGAGTCATATTACATTATTTTGGAAAATCTTTAGAAAACAGAGTTTCATATGCGATAAGCAAGACAAGTCGATTGTTCTGTTTCCGGGTGTGCGCAGCGTGTCTCGTGAGACTCTAGGGACAAATGCATATCTAGACACACATGCACATCTTAGGGGCAGTCCTCTATCCAAGCCAACACAATGGACTAGTTATATGTAGTGCGGTCCCGAGTATCTCAGGATCGGCAGCGGTTGATCCAGCTAACCAATGACACATTTATCTGATGCGATTGGCAGCTGTGACTCATGGTTGCTTTCCACTATCTCTATAGCAACCGTGACACATGCAGTTCAGCTCTCCACCAATAGCCATTGTCCGACCGATGCGAATGCATGGAACACTATCAAATAAACTCTAGGATGCAGATGAGACGAACCATCAGACGATATTTCATTGTTGCGGGGCAAGCCGCCTTATCTTTGAACACATTCAAGCACACAATATGGTTCTCTCGGAGCATAGGCGATAGTGAACACGTTCATGCAAACACTTAGTCTTAGACAGACGTTTCAGCATTCTTTGTTAAGCAAACATGTTCGTTTCAAAGACAAGATAGGTGAGTTCATTTATTAGCATGCAAGGCAAGTTCTATCATTCTCTTATGAAAACATGCAAGCAAAAACTCAGATTTATTATTAAGGCGTGCAAGAATCAGAGAACGAAGTTCTGTCCACTCACCTTGATACATAATGCCGACGCGGAGCGGGGCATTACAAACTTACCAACCAAAAAAAAGTTTCGTCCTCGAAACTTCAAGGATAAACTTCTCGATATTCCGAGCAGCGATATTCCTCATCCCTCGCCGTACTTAATCGAAACAATCAAGCAAATCAAGTCCAGAAAATATTTGCATAACTTTGAGGATATCTATGGACTTATTGTATGGAACGCTCTACTACAATACCATATCGAGCAAATCTCAGAGTCATAGCAACGGATTGGGCCAAGAATCGATTCTGCTCTGATACCATTATGTCACGCCCCGGCCCCGAGGGCCGCCCGGACCACCGCCTTACCCCCGCGGCGGGAACCGGACGCGAATCACCGCACCTCTACGCACCGAACGCGCATCACCGCACCTCGGACCTTGTCCCGCGGGTGCGAGGAATGGCCCGTTTGATACCAGAACGTGATACCGTGCGAGCCTTGGATTGCGCCCGCACAAGGCAACAACGTTTAAGTTTGTTTGGCTATCATCGCATCAATCGAGTAAGCAGCGGAGGGTTGCAATGCAATGCATTTAACCAACTGAGTATTCAGGACAAATCGAGGGACTGGGTTCCTTTGATTACAAATGCATCGTTCCATACATTATGCCCCCTTATACGAAGCATGCTCGGGGCACAATCGAAACCAGAATTTTCGGGTTTTGGGGATGAGGCACGCTTATCGCTCCCTCGGACGATCCAGTACCTGCAAGCAAGTAAACTGTTGATGGGTTAACACTTTTATAAGTACTGGTGAATCTAAAACAACTGAACAGAAGCAAGCATTCACTAAAACCAACACTAAGTAATCATGTTATAAAATATTACATTACTAGTGATCTTTCTAGTTTTACCTAGGTTCGTTACATGCAGCAGTTGAACGGAGTCATATTACATTGTTTTGAAAACATCTTTAGAAAACAGAGTTTCATATGCGATAAGCAAGACAAGCCGATTGTTCTATTTCAGGGTGTGCGCAGCGTGTCTCATGAGACTCTAGGGACAAATGCATATCTAGACACACATGCACACCTTAGGGGCAGTCCTCTATCCAAGCCAACACAATGGACTAGCTATATGCAGTGCGGTCCCCGAGTATCTCAGGATCGGCAGCGGTTGATCCAGCTAACCAATGTCTCATTTATCTGATGCTATTGGCAGCTGTGACTCATGGTTGCTTTCCAGTATCTCTGTAGCAACCGTGACACATGCAATTCAGCTCTCCACGAATAGCCATTAGTTCATCTCTCCACGAATAGCCATTGTCCGACCGATGTGAATGCATGAAACACTATCAAATAAACTCTAGGATGTAGACGAGACGAACCATCAGACGATATTTCATTGTTGCGGGGCAAGCCGCCTTATCTTTGAACACATTCAGGCACACGATATGGTTCTCTCGGAGCATAGGCGATAGTGAACACATTCATGCAAACACTTAGTCTTAGATAGACGTTTCAGGATTCTTTGTTAAGCAGACATGTTCATTTCAAAGACAAGCTAGGTGAGTTCGTGTATTAGCATGCAAGGCAGGTTCTATCACTCTTATGAAAATAAGTAAGCAAAAACTCAGATTTATTATTAAGACGTGCAAGAATCAGAGAACAAAGTTCTACCCACTCACCTTGATACATAATGCCGACGCGGAGCGGGGCATTACACTCTCCGCTGAATCTTTTGTTGCCTCAGTTTTTGCTGTCGCTTGTTGCCTTGAGTTGGTTTTCAGATTTTGCTTGCGTTTTCTTGAACGGTTTCGATGGATTTTATTGTTTTCGTTCGTTGAACTGTACTTCAATTCCGATATTGGAAAGAGTGGAAGAGGTATGCCAAAGTCGAAAGCAGTCACATCCTTCTTCCTTGGAGTTTGGGGTGTCTCAACTTCAAATGCAGGTTGCTCCACCGGTGTCGCTGCTGTCGTCGCGGACTGGTTGGAGGCTAAAGTCTGAACAATCTACTGCAGGGTATCTACCTGCTTTTGTTGGACTGAGAATCGGGCTTCTATATGGTCTTGAAACTCGGTTTGTCTTTCTTCCGCTCGCTTCTCAGCCCGTTCATAACGAGCCTCCTCCCTCTGTTGGTTTGCCTCCAACGTCCGCATCATTTGCTGAATGGGGTCAACACGAGACATGGCTCTCTGGCTCCAAGAACTTTCCGATGTGCCAGAACTGCTCTCTTGGGCTTGTGTCTCGCCCAGTGCTAGCGCAGAGGATTGTGCTTGTGCCATTCCTTCAAAGAAGATAAATTACATCAGGATCATAATGTATTATGGACTCATTGTATGAACATATCTCATTTTGGCCTAACAAGTTCAAGAGTTCTCATAGGGATTTGATCTTTAAAGGAACTTTTTCATGTTTCAACTTTGTGTTCAATTTATTTGCATACTCTGAATATGTGATCGTTATTCGGAATGTCTTAGCCTTGTGCGGTGCGCAACCTAGGCCAGCACGGCGTCATGCCAGGGGGACGACTATCGATTCCACGAAATCGGGACGTGACAGCACGGAGGGGAGGGGGAGGAGGGGGGAGGCGCAAGGGGGGAGCTTGGCGGCGAGGAGGAGGGGAGGAGGGGGAGGGCTGGAGGGGGTGAGGGGGAAAGAAGAGGAGGAGGAGGGGGTGAGGGCTAGAGAAGGAGGAGGAGGGGGTGAGGGCTAGAGAAGGAGGAGGAGGGGGTGAGGGCTAGAGGAGGAGGATGAGGGAGACGAAGGAGGAGGAGGAGGAGGGGGAGGGAGGAGCTCGGCGAAGACGTAAATGAGGGGGGAGCTCGGCGGCCAGGAGGTGAGGAGGAGGAGGGAGGTGAGGGGGAAGGAGGAAGAGGCACGGTAGGGAAGGAGGAGGGGGGGAGGAGGGAGGCGGAGGAGGAGGGGGCTAAGGGGAAGAAGGAGGGGGTGGGGGGGTGGGGGGGGGGGGGGGAGTTCGACAGAGAGAGACGCGTAGGAGGATGGGGGCACGGAGGGGGGGGGGGGGGGGGGTGCGCTCGGTGGCGAGGACGAGGGGGGGTGAGGGCTGGATGGGGTGAGGGGGAGGGAGGAGGAGGAGGAGGCACAGTTGGGGGAGGGGGGAGGGGGGGGGGGGGGGGGAGGGGGAGTGAGGGCTGGAGGGGGTGACGGAGAAGGGTAGTTTAGGATTTTAATTATTATTTTTTAACTGTTTAATCCTGATGTTTAGCTTACGAGAGGAAGCATTTTGATCAAAAAATTTATCGCGGAATAATTTATTTGCTCTAAACGTCTAAGAGGTCTTATTTTGCTTCCTAAGCAAATCTAAGAAGAAAAAAATTTGCACTTTACCCTTAGTCCTTTTAAGTAATATTTGGTCAAAAAAAATTTCATAATTTAAAATTGTGTTCATAATTTATTTTCTGTAAAATTCGTCAATGTAAAATTGACTTGGTCCTAGTGAAATATAATTATTTTCTGACATTTTAGTGTATCAGTTATTAATGGAATTAACCGACCGACCTACATGTCTAGTCAGTTAAGCAAGCAAATCAGTCAGGAAGACCTTTGGGTCTATTTTGGTTTATATAAATTGTACCTCATCAAGATTGTACATTCGGTAGGCTATCCAACCGAATCCACATCTAACGCTTGTTGT
The DNA here is from genome assembly GCA_036927795.1 of Iris macrosiphon. Lineage (NCBI taxonomy): Eukaryota > Viridiplantae > Streptophyta > Magnoliopsida > Asparagales > Iridaceae > Iris > Iris macrosiphon. Next base: position 4,839,968 of record JAYESA010000007.1, on the reverse strand, counting down.
TGGCTACCTAACATAGCCTTTTATTCGACCAAATATACATGACATCGATAATACGTTTATTAATCTCTCTCTTGGAGACGAATCACAGCAAGATTATTTGATGAACATTATATATATATATATATAAAAGGAATATAAATCATAGGTCCATATTCCTACATAAGCCAATGCACATGTGGACCAATAGAATAAATTTCTACATCCTATATACACTAGTATATTTCATTCATATTGATCCACATGTGCATGACTTATATAGGAATACGAGCCTATGGCTCATATCTCGTTTACCTTATATATATATATATATATATATATATAGTAGGGATCCGCATTCCCCATTTTTTTGCATCCCCAAGCATCTCTATGTTATCAACCGTTGGATCTTGTTTAAGTTATCTAATCTTAACCGTTACTTTGAATAGTTCAAAGCAACGGTTAAGGTTAGATGACTCAAACAAGATCCAATGGTTAAAAACATGAAGATGTTTGGAGATACATAATTGGTGGAAATGTGGATCCTCTCTCTCTCTCTCTCTCTCTCTCTCTCTCTCTCTCTCTCTCTATATATATATATATATATATATATATATATATATATATATTGAATAAAAATGGAATCAGCCAATATGCAATACTCTACTACTCTACTAGAAGGATTTCATTCACCCTTCTGATGTCGGATATGAAAGATTAATATACATTTGTTTTGTTTTTTTTTCCTTTTTACAAGTATCCAAGGTAGGTTGGTAGACTTGATCACTCTTCATTCAGTCTACGGAATGGGGTGTGTGGAAGACGGAGATGGAAACGGCGAGGAATGTGACGGAACGAGCACGACCTCAACTTCTATCACAGATGTGGGTAACTGACAAGGACAAGGACAAGGACATGCCATGAATTTTGGATATCGGTCCCCTGGCATTATAACTGGCAAGCTCTGCTCGCTCTCCTGCTTCAAATTCTACAAAAGCCCATAGGATCAAGTTATTAAGCGCAGCTCTACAATTTCACTTGAAGCTCTCTTTCTTTCCAGAAAAATACAATGATCGATACAAGTTCACTCATGGATGCATGATAGATAATGGAAACATTGGAACAAGTTTGTTGGGCCATATTTTACTTGGGTGATCCAGATTTGTACTGCTTGCTTGCTTGCTTGCTGTTTGGATCTCAAGAGATGATTTATAGTATGTTAATTATCAGTTTATTCGGATTTCAATATAGTGTTGTATGGAATTCCATGTACTATTGTTTTGTTTATATGCTGCAAATGTATCTTCCAAAAAGTTATTTCATCTAACCACCCACCTCCAATTATTTTGCCTACACTAGCCACAGTTCACCTTCATCTTATATTAATAAAATTACGCCGGAATCCCACTCTTCTCTCTAGGAAACAAAAAATGTATATAGCAGTTCAATTCCATTTTCTAACCAAAACAATAATTAATACAATTCTAATTATCTCAAGATTTAGATGCAAATTTGATGGGATAATTGAAATGGGAAAGAGTTGAGAATTCACCAGGCATCCTAAATTTGTATTTTCGATGATTATCGCATTGAACGCATGTTACTGTTTTACTCGGAGGAGCTGGACTTCTCATGCGCTCAAGTTTGTGGATGCATCAGCGCAATATGCAGTGGTTTATCAAAAGCATGGCCTCAAGGAACAGTCGCTCGACTTTTACAAATTATTAGCTCTTTTTTCAACAAAATACTTTCAACTATTCAAATTGTTCTTCAACGTACTTTCAAACTATACCAATAAAGAAGCAACAACAACAACACCGCCATGAAAAACATCAAAGCAGTAGAACAACAACAACAACGAAAAGAAGCAACAACCCTTTCTCTTTTTCTTAAATATTTTATTTTTAATTTCTTTGATGCCTTACGTCTATAGTTGGAAGAAAAAAAAATCGTTATTTTATGTTTTCCGTTAACACAATTATAGTATTAAGGTGTCAATGCGCTACAAGCCATCCCGTCCAGCACAATAGACTAAACAAGAGTTCCGTCCGGATCGAATCGGTACCAGTACCCCAGCGACCGTCCGCAGGAACTATGACCTTGTGCACAAGTTGTCCGTGATCAAACGACGTCTATACTAAGTTATCAATACATGCAGTTAAAGCAACACGAGCACAAGACAAGTAGCAAGACATGATTCATTTTGCATACTCAACGACTATAACTTGTCCATTTGGCATCACGCCAGTGATCCCTTGTATATTTAAACTTGTGAAGCTTCATTTATGGAGTTAAAGCAGCGACTTGTCTCAGCACCAATTCTTACCCTTCCGGACGGACCCAATGACTTTAAGATATATAGCAACGTCTCAGGAAAGGACTTGGGATGTGTTCTTATATAGAGGGACAAGGTAATAGCCTTTGCGTCGAGGCAGTTGAAGCCTCACGAGAAGAATTGTCCAACGCACGACGTCACGTCCGGGGGACGACTATCGACATAGGAATTTGTAATATGAAAGTATATGGCATATTTGAATAGTTGAGGGTGTTTACTTGAAATTTAGCCTAAAACAAAAGTTTCAAAATCCTGAAATACTTGCTCAAAGAGGCATGGAAAATGTTCCAAATAAACATTACTCGTGGTTGTCTCAAATGCGGAGGCATAAATAAGATTAGTACCGACCTATCAGTAACTAAATAGGCAGGCAGGCAGGGTCTTCCTTCCCTCAATAAGGAGAAATTATTTCAATTCATTTACTAATTCAATAATATAGTCAAGAGCCGCTTAGAAATCATCAAGAGTTTAGCCGTGGGCTATATGGAAATAGTGATGAATGAATATGAACCGGTGACTCCAGTCCAGACCCCATAGATAAATAAATAGGAAACCCACCCGGACTGGATGGAGGAGGATCGTGATCCAAACAAAATCCAGATAAGATCTCTATTAGCTACTAGGATCACCAGCCATGGTGAGTGATCTGACAGGGCCGGCCATGAGACCGTGCCAAAAGTACGGCTGCACAGGACCTCCAAATTTCGGGAGCCTCAAAAAAAATTATGGTCAGTTTTATAATTTTATAATTTAAGTCATCTCATTTATACCTTAATTCCTAGATTCTACAATCCGTACAAGACCTTCAATTCTTCAATCCCTAGACTCTATTCGCAAGAAAGATTAAATGGTTTGGAAAAAAACGATCATAAAAGTTTAATTGATGATTTTGCTTCTAAAAATGAAAGACGATCAATGTTCATTAACTAGTACCCTAACTGTTATCTTTTATGATTCTCTTGGTAGTAAGGTAATAGTTTCAATTTATTATTGAAAAAAATTTGTCAAATAAATTTTAGTGTTTTATACTTTTAGTTTTATTTACTGTGTGATTACATATTACTTCTCATTTAGGTATTGATCATCATTCATTTATTATATGTTCACATTAAAAGATTGATAAAAGAATAATTTGAGGCCAGATTTTGACAATTTAACAGACAATACGTCTTATATCTAAAACATATTTATTATACTATATAATGTGCTTGAATATAGATAATTTTAGCTTTGGTTATTTTGTTTGCTAACTATTTATAGATTCAGTTATAATATACAATCAAGAACAACTCCAAAGATTTTGCTAAAGACATAGAATAATATATTTTTAAAAAATAAGAATAAATAAATTTAGGACCACATTTTGAAATTCGTACAAGGCCTTCAATTATTAAGGCCTTCAATTATTTAGGACCGATCCTGTGATCTGAAGATTCAGAACACACTTTATATATATATATATATATATATATATATATATATATATATATATTTCTCTCGATGGAGTTTCATCGTCTCATTTCAAATCACAGTTTCACATCTTCAAACTTCAAAATAAACCTAATTCCATTTTAAGCCAACTTTGTCCCGAACTAGGCCTAGGCCCAAGTCGAGTTTGTACCCTACTAGTCACATTTAACCATCAATTGCTCGATCTCAAGTGAGGAAAATAATAAAAGGAAAGAATTGAATTGAACTAATGGTTGATTACATACCTGTTGTTGGAAGGTTAGTTTGGAGGGGTACAACAGAATTGAAGTATCGGGCTGATGTTGACGAGGAGCAGTATCAGTAGCAGAAGTAGGAAGCTGAGTAGTGCTGTCGCTGTTGCTGTTGCTTCTTCTTCGACGCTGACGAAGGGAGCGGAGTTTATCCCAGTGGTAGCAGCAGGAGAAGACACCGCTGAGACAGAATATGATGATGAAAAGCAGGGCAGTCCCCAGAGGGAAGCCCAGCGTCGGCCTGGACACATGGTGCATGGTGGTACTAGCAGCCCTCATCATAGCAGGGGATGTTGGTGTCGATGTCAGTGTCAAGTCTGCCCCTTCCATCTCTCCTCAGATCCTATATTATATATTACTTACTAATCGGTAATACTAATAACAGTAACAACACTACTACTACTATTACTCCTAACACCTTGTTAGTTAATTACTTAGGCTCTGATCTCTCCTCTTTCCTCTTTCTTCTTCTCCTCCTCTCCTCTTCCTCTTCCTCTTCCTCTTATAACCCCCCCTCCCCTGTGCTCTCATGTGAGGGGTGCAAACCCACCAGGCATCTCTCCCCTCTTCTCTTCTCTTTTAGAGAGAGAGAGAGAAATAAATAGATAGTAGAATCAACAGCAGGACTAACTAGCTAGCTACTTGTGGGATGGATGGATGGATGGATGGATGGAGAGGAGAGGAGAGGATGGGTTATCTAGTATGTATATGTCTAAGGAAAGAATGGGGGCTCTGGCTGGTATTTATTCATTTCATCTCATGACCAAGAAAACTTAAAACAAGCAAAAGCATGCACACAGCACAAAAATGCAGTGCAGTGTCCGTACGTAAAAGGATCTGTACCTCTTATTCCTATTCCGTAGCACGTCCACTAAATGCTTCTCTCTTCTCTTCTTTTCCCTTTACTTTTTCTTTTGCGCCCACTCGTGTCCTCGTCACCAACACAGCAATACCATACACGGTTGAGTGCACTTTAAAAAGCAAGTGTCGATTGATCCTTCTTCTAGTTGCATAACAAATAGGAATAATAATCAGTCCGTACATACCACTAATGTAAGGATGTCAACAAAACAAAGATGTGAGCCCAATGTTAATATAATAGCCCCCTCAAATATCAAAAGTAAGTTTAACTGCTGGCTACTACAATACAGTATGCTACCACCATGGCTTCTAGCTGTGATTATTACAAGCCTAATGTAGTGTTTTCACTTTTCCTCACGGGGGGTATTAAAGCCTAATGTCATCAATCACTCGTGAGAAATAGAAATGGGCAGGGGGCAGAGAAAGGGACTCTAGGGAGGCAGAGCTTAGTGGAGGAAAGGAAAGTACTGCTAGTGGCCTTTCTTGCTAGCTGCAAAGCTATTATTCTTCTGCCTATCTCCAGACTCCACCTCCTCCTCCTCCAAACTATGATATGCTCCCACCACCACAATCGCCATCACCATCATTATTATTATTATTATTATTATTATTATCCCCTCCGCAATGGTCAAGTAGAGAGAGAGAGAGAGAGAGAGAGAGAGAGAAACTTGCTCTTCATTTGGCCCATGCACTAAGTTCTGTCAATGGATATTATTAAAAAGATGGGACTTGAATATCTTTGCAATTTTCAGCAAACACTTGGAACCAAACAAGAAAAAAAAACAACTTGAAGCGGCCGGGTCCTCTATTCCCGGTAATCAAAACAGAATTCAAAGCTAACTGATTAATTTCGATCACAACTGATTAAATATCTTTCCACTCAGTGTTAATCCCCAAGGATTCCAAATAATCATAAAGACAAGTTTGTCCTAGTCTACGACTATGTTCACCCCTCAAGAACACTAATACTACCTTTTATGAGTAAGAAAATTGTGTCCGGGAACCTTTACTCTTTAGAAAATCGTCCAATCCCAACAACTGCTGGCAGACAACAATCCAGCATAAAGCTGTCAATTAGGTGATGGATGCATATGCTTACTCCACTAATCTGAACAGTAAATCACAAAATCAACATTTTCATCATCTTTCTTTCTTTTCTCAAGAAAGATCATAACAAAAATATTAGTTCAAAAATGAGTTTAGGAGTGGAAGATAGTTGTATTCCTAGTCAAAAAAACATATAAACAACAGAAGAAAAAGTGCAACTTGTTCAATTGCTTTCTAGCCACTTTTTTCTTCCTTTAGCACTTGCCTACCCCTTTCTTTGATGCGATCATGGACTAAAATAGAATGCTAACACTATCCTATACTTATGATAGTGTAAATTTCACATTAGTGGCACTCAATTCTCCTAAAGACTAAAAAACCGCCGCTCTAGTGTCTTTCTTCTGCTTCACATCATACATAATGTAATTGATAGAAAGACAGACTATCAGCAATGCGATAATATATATGTTAGAGAAAAGAGAGAGTAAGTCATGCTGCAAGCACCATGTTCTCTTCAGCAACCAGATAATCAAGCATATTTTTTCACTAAGAAGGCTCATAAGAGATTAGGAAGGATTCACCACAAAAGTTCCTCATCTTTCTCATGCTCATCATCCCCCCAGAGTCTACATCTGAAATAGGCGCACTCTGCTCATGTATGTACTCTATAGCTTTTGCTCCAAAATTATATGTACAAATACAATTTTAAAAAAAAATTCTGCCTGGAAAAGCTAAAAATCAAACATGGCTGATGTCCTAAACCCAATAAGAGTCGCAAGTAGGCTACATTTAGCTCCTGTCTTATCCAGATAATTACTTTTGTCTGCAAATTGAATTACAAAGAAAAACTTCCCAGTGGGCAGATATTTCCAAATATGCTTCTTCTTTTTTCACTTAAGGTTCAGTTAAGATATATCATGTTGATCTATCAAACAAAACCCACATACACAAGTATTATAAAAGGCTTCCCCAAAATTCGGAGGGATCAATATAAATGCTAAAACAATGCTAGATTACCAATAAGAGATTGACAGGTTGCTTTGTTTTGGTTGGTGAGTGAATCATTGTAGTGGTGGTGCCTAACCTTGCATGTGACGCAACATGATACTAGGTGCTTCTTGTATTTAACCAATTCCGTGCACAGATCTAACTCTTCCACATATAAAGCTACCTAACCTGTCCCATTCTGATATTTTGGTGGGTAAACTTTTCATTTGTATTATCTGGATGATCCATTCCTTTGAACTAATGACTCCGTACTTGTCCCAACAACAGATTTTTCATTGGGTTAATCCAAATACACGAATACAATGAGAATGAGAAAAAGGGATAAAAACATAAAAACATATAATTTCTCATTCCTTTTTTGCTACCTGGAATCATAGTTTCCTTCTAAAGAATGTGGTAGGTATGTTCCCAAAGTAGATGGGTCCTGATTTCGCAATGAAACGAACCCTCTCCTCGGTAAGGCAGAGCCTATAACAATCAACCAATGCAAAGCATTTTCTCCATGACCTTTTTCTCCCATCTCTCAGCACAGAAAGCTTGCATCTTTCCAATTAGTTCGCAGCATGTGAGGCAATGGATTCTATCGTGCAAAATATAGAAAATATGGGATGTCCTACATGCTAGTGATGAGGGATCTGAAAGCACTCATTCACGATTTCAATAAGAAAAGATAGGGTAGAAAGCAACTCCGACTGTATGGTTGCTATGCAAAAGACAAACCAAGTAAAGCTGCAGGTAAAGAACATAGAACATAAGATAGTGGTTTTTAGTTGGCTTATCATGAAACCAACTGGGTAGGTGATCAGTACAAAATCATTATCAGTTATGATCCTCATTCCTCTATCAAGCAGAATTCACAATCCAACATTCCATACTTGACCAGTTGCCCATACTATAACGAACTGGAGGTGCCCCTCTCACCCAACAATTCTCAGAAAGTAACCGTCCCTCCCTAGCTAGGTGACATTAGACAACAATCGGAATTTAACCTAGTATGGCAGAAAAGTAGAAGGTTATGCTGTAACTCTTACCTGGGAATCACTAAAAGCAATGTGAATATGCCCAGCAACAGCTCAAGTCATCTCATGTACAATATTTCTGATGCTTTTTTTTGGAAATTGAACTGAAAGACTATATAGTTCATCACCCAAAGTCCCAATCCCAACACCCCTCACTAGAAAAATGAACTTAAGGGGCTGTTTGGTAAAAGAGGGAAAGGGCTCGGATTCGGCTATAAAATTGGATTTGGGCCAAAACCATCCACACCCACTGTTTGGTAAAGATGGAAAAGCGGTGGTTGGGTTTTCAAATCTGACAGACTTTAATTCATGTCCCCCGTATTTGTCCATTCCACTTCCTCTTCTTTCATTAGAAAGTTGTGGGAATTTCGGAGAAAAATCACTCCAATTTTTTTCTTTCTTCCCGCGTCATATGCCGTACATCTCAGATTCTAGAAAAAAAATAAAAAATACATGTACTGATATAGAAAAAAATTCACATATACCGCGTCATATACTTTTTTTCTTTAAATGAAGCAGTTTTACTAAAATAAGCTACAAAAATGCCTTTCTTGGATCCGTTTGCTACCCAACTCCCTCTTAAATATCCTTTCTTCCATCAACAAAATTATTTTGCTGAAAGATACAATGAATCTTCTGGAGTAATATGTTAGCACATAATACCATCGATTTATACGACCAACCATGTTTTATGGATCAAATTTTCAGAAATGAAGAAATAACATTTTAGAAAATAAGTGTATCTGAAATGAGTGCTAAAATGGATGAACGATAAAACATTAAGGCCCGATTAGGTGTTTTTGCTTTTCAAAAAGTAGAAGCATAAGGAGCCTTGAAAAACATTCTTCCCTTGCTTTCAAAAGTTTCCCCCGAAAGAACTAGTTTATGGAAGAAGAAAAACATCAACAGGTTAGCAAACAACTTTTGATGCTACTTCAGAAAAAACCGAATTAAGCAAAATAAAGTTGGATTTGGTATTGCTTATTTTGCATGTTTGTGCCACGCTTTTGGTTATTTTTCTGATAAATTAGTACATTTTTCTGGACAGCATCTAAAAGTAGGGGAGCATGCTTTTAAAAGTTGCATCCGCTTTTACTTTTTGAAAAGCGCAACAATGTCAAACTAGGCCGAAAAGATAGGATACGAAAAGAGCATATTCATGGGAAGTCTCATGTCCAAAGAACCTAAGAGAATTCTCTATCATCTTAAACACTAGTGAGGATGATAAGATAATAGTTAAAAGGAGTCGCTAAGACTTAAGATACTAGTCCAAGACGTCGATAGGACTAGAGATGAGATAGGCCTAAACAAACATATTTTAAGCTGTGAAGGAGGATATGCTTTTTGTTAGTGTTAAAGATTATATGGCCCTTAATAGAGCTGAATGGAAGAAGAAAAATCCAAACAGGCAATCACAAAATGAGGTAAAGGCTTGATGTAAGATACGATGAATCTGTGTCCACCTATATGATGCATAGAAATCATATGGGGCAATCTTTAAGCACGCATAAGCCTTCAGGTGACCCTTAGGGTCAATTTGGTATTGTTGCCGCTTTTCAAAAAAGCATAAGCAAAAGCAGCCTTTGAAAGAAGCATCTCTCTACTTTCAAAAGATGCCCAAAAATGACTAGCTTATCAAAAGAACAAGCAGAAGTTGATATTTCCAAACAGTATTCGCTGTTGCTAATCAGAAACGAAGATGAGGCAGCCACCGTAAGACATACCAAACCCAACCCGAGGCTGATCCTGGCTGGATGGCAACTAGTTCGCATGAAAATCTCGGAAATGATCCTCTCATGCACCATCATACTTCAAGTACACTAATAGCTCCTTACGAAGCCCAGTAAAGGGACTTGAATCAAGGTAAAGGACTTTGGAATCTTGTATCACAATTTTTTTTATTGATCTTACCTCAGATCTGTCTTGAAGTTGGTGTTTAGCATGATCAAACGTCTACCCAACTTTACTCTGGTCAACCTCCTTTTTATAGGAACAATTATAGCTTGCTCACGTTACCCTGCCCCAGTCAACCGCACAAAATTACTTGCTCTACCCTCAGAGCCAACCATAACCTAGGACCGTGTTAATTGTGCATGTTACCAGTGAGTAAAACACATTTCTTGAATAAAGCAGTATCTAGTGAACTGCTCATCCATGAATACCTGAAATGTAGAAAGAAAAAACAGCATTCAAGTTTAAGACTTGAAAAACAGGGACGTTTCAGGGATAGAAAGCGAACTAAAACAAAACCGATTCTTAGAACTGGCTCAAGGCGACTCTCCACGGTGGTCCTTTCACCTTCTTAGGCAAAAGAAACCACTCTGCAGCTGCTACCAATAAGAGGCTTAAAACATGTTCCAGGCCTTCAGCTATACGAATCATTAGATCAGATCAAGTAGATAAAATGTCTTGTTCATTAATGAAGGAATTATATCCTGGAGGCTCCCTTTATTAGTTCAAAAACTTTGAGAACAATTTGTTCTCAATTTCTCTCACACCATATGCACCATAGCCAAGAGGAAGCTGATATTGACTCATCACAGATAACAAATATGTCCTAATCATGGTCTTGTCAGACACTTCTTGCACAAATTAAAATTTCCTCACTTTAAATAAGCAGCAAGCCAATACATCCACACATAAAATTCCTAACATTTCAAATCCTGATTCACAAGTGAATACATCAAAGTTTCAAAATACAAAATCAGAGTATTTGTAAATTAAGTTCAAATTCGTCAATTGCTATTCAGCAAAAGGTCCATTAAGGTTCTTGACTCTTCAAAACCACTGGCCAGAAGGCAGTTGTTTTCACATTTGATAGTGGCTTCAGACTCTTCTTCATTCTTCCAGAATGAGGAAGAAAACTTAAGATATGGCGCCGTCCTCTGTACTCCTTTTTTACGTGAACATTACATATCCTTTGCATGGAGAGGACTCTTTGTCTAGTATTCCAAAGGCCGCAATTAGCCAAAATAGAGAAGACACGGGAAAATTGAGCAAAAGGAGACCACCGAAAATTTTCACAAGCTAATTCATGAAAATATTTGGTCCCTCCAAAATCCTACTTAGGTGGAACATAACTAGGATATCTTGTAGGTCAAGGACAGGTGGCAACCAACTCATACATATTTAAAGAGATTGGCTGGTGATAATACTCCCATGTGGATTGTACCTGTGTTCTATCTGATGGATTAGACTTGGGAGTTTGTAAAAATATGGTATTGTTGTCATGTCCTACCAGCTAGATCTTTGTTACGTGGAATGTAAGTTGACCAACCACCTCCAATAACCGTAGTGCATAAAGGAGAATGGGGTTTGCAAGGAATGATGGTTCTCAAATATCATAAGTTTTTGCTGGTAGGCTTAGGAAGAAGATAAAAGTTGTTAACAGTGATCATGGTAAGAGGACGATTTGGAACTATGAGTAAAATGTGAGTTGTCGAGTCCTTGAGGAGGGGTATTCCAGTATTCTAGACCGTAAGTTGACGGGCCATGCTCCAATCACCGTAATGCATAAAGGATAATAGGGTTTGCAAGGAATGACAGTTCTAAAATATCAATTAAGCCTTAGATGGTAGGCTTAGGAAGAAGATAAAAGTTGTTAAAAGTGATCATGGTAAGAGGAGGGTTTAGAAAACTGAGTTGTGGAGTCCTTGAGGAGGGGTATTCCAGTGTTCTGGTGTATAGACGTACAGGCTATAATACATTATCTAAGAAATCAATTCTAGTTAGTTCAATCCCACGTTATATCATGGGCGATTAATGGATTACGGGTTTAAAAGTTCACTTTGGAGGACAAAACCAGTTTGTTATCTAATGGCAGTTTTCTGGTCAAATCCACGATGTGAGGTAAGGATGTCTTGAGGTTTTGGATCTCTTTGCAAAGCCTTATACGGACACAAGTGTCACGCACCTGTCACGAAGGGAGAGCCAAACCGTTTGGGTCTCAAGATAGGTCACAGGTATACTCCTCATAATGATCCTATTCGTGTTCATTTCCATATTTGACAGAATACCTCCTAGATATTGATCTCGGATATGGCTTGCCCATATCTATACTCCAAAGAGAGCTAAAACATGGTTGAGAGTGATTTGATGAGGTCATGATCATCCCAAACATAATTGAGATACTTTAAGTAACAATTTTTTGCAGTGGATCATTTTCTGTAACTTTTTCTAACCTAGTTACTATCCAATAATCTAACATTCCAAAACATGCACAAATTTTGTACTCGTATCCTTAACTTTGTAAAATATGTATTTTGAACTAGTGTCACGTCTGTATCCGGACCTGTATATGTTTATGGAGCACAGGTCTCAAGTTAGATCCCTCTTTCTCTAATTTATCTATGTTTTGAAGCTTGATCTGCCTGATCCACTTTCCACGCATCCGTTCCAGTTTATTGCACTGCAATCAAAGGCGCTTTGGCCGCGGTGCACGCTCTACTCACACTGCCCAAATTCACGAAAGCCTTACCACTCGGTCCCCGATGGCCAGCGGGGGATTCGGTATAGCAGCTCACGTTCGTTTGCGCTGCGCGTTCCCGCAGGACTGGAAGGCCGTCAACTTGAAAGCCAATTTAATACTTCAGATAGCAAAGGGTGAGCTGCAAAATTATAAAGGCAAGGGAACAAAATCTGATGTCGTGCTAATTGACGCCTTTAAGGTGATTTTTGGGACGTTAACTAGGTTATGGTTCGCCTGGGTAAGCTTCATAGTTATGGATACACAGTATGCTACATTCTCCATTACGGATACAGGTGAATAACTTATAGCCGTTAGACTGTTTAGGTTCGCACAAGAGCGTATCATTTGGCTTTTTTGTTTATTTTGACACTCAATTGATTATATTTGTATGCTTGAGCGATATCTTTGGAAAAATAAATAATAACTTTGCATTGTCATGATCTTCATTGATACTTATGCTGTACTGTTAAGGTACATCTCTTCTCTACTATTAGCAAAGTTGTATCCCTTTACATAACAACAATCGAAGTTCATTGTTGGCAGATCCTTTAACAAGTGCATCTATTGGTCTCCATTTTATATATCAAAACCATCTAAGAAGATTTTATCTTATATTACCCTTAACTGACAACACTTCCCATGAATTTTGTGCATTATACTATACTGCCTGCCACTGGTCCATCCCAGCATTCTCATTTCAGCTAGATTCACTTTTGAGGTCTGGATACTTAACTGCATGTCTGCCAAACATAGTGGCACATAAAGCATCATTGATCTTATAGCTATCCTGGAGAACTTGTCCTTCAGCTTTAAGATATAATATGATTATAGAACATTCCAAAAGCACCTGCCCAACTAAAAGGATCCTGGTTTAATTGCATACTGACATCCTTCCGACCACACAATCATGATGAACAGTTGATATAATATCTCTTAAGTATATTACAAAAAACCATGTCTTTCTAGATTAAACTTTAACTCTGATGTCACAAGAAGCATACTTCAGTCTTTTCATTTCCTTTTCTTGTTTCCGCTATACTAACTATGTTTAGACTTACCTGACTTACTGTGCACACTCTCTTAACAAATAAATCCTAACAAGTGAGACGTAAGTATAAGTGGCATTAATTGGTTGTTGTATGGGCAATCGGATATGTGATAAAACAGACCTAGGCCCCTTCAAGACGGTCATATTAATTCAAGGTTTCTAATCTGATTTATGCTGCATTAAACACTTCATATATAGTACATGATGAACAAAAAATGAAGCAGCATCTACTTAAGGTTCAATGGACTCAACTATCAGTTCCCACCAGCATTACTCTACACCAACATGTCAACCATACAGCACTGGACATAATCATATATAGACAACATGATGATAGAATTTATTTTAGAAAATACTAGGTCGGTGTGGTGACATTGCTGTGAAATATATTTAAATTGAACCATCATTACTCAATCCGACAGAATAATCTCTCTTGAACTCAAATGCTAATATCACGAACTTAACACTAGCCCACAAGATTCTGAGCAAATAGGATATACTATTTTGTTCTGGTCAGATTTGGCTCATTTGAGCATCGCTTTGTTCTTGTATGTATCCTCTATATCTGGTACAAATAGGTTTCCTGGTTAGACCAATTACTCGTTGGTATAACATTCTCTTCACATTCCTAACTCGTGGAATCCAATAGCAAGATATCAATAAACCAAAAACCAACTAGCTCAACTAATGCAACAAGATTAGGTCATAAGCCCATGAAAACTACACATTCATACAAATATACTTCCCCTGTTGTTCCTGATTCCTAGTTTAAAAGCCTAATCTCCCTGTATAAAAAGTCACCAGCTAATATAAGTCAGAATGTGAATTAAAATGTTATATATATATATATATATATATATATATATATATATATATACCATGGTAGTCAAAGGCGCGCCTCGGGCGCGCCTAAGGCGCACCTTACACCACACTAGGCAATGCCCCTTTCTCCAGGCGCACCCAAGGCACGTCTTAGGTGAGCCTTTCTGTAAGGCACAACCAAGAAAAGACACGTCTAGGTGCGCCCTATGGTTTCTTTTATTTATACAAAAAAAACTTTGAGGCAGGGAGATAACCCTTACCTCGTACATGTAGTTGGTTACAGTTTAACTGAAAAAACTAAAATTCACTAAAAGCGTAGTAGGGATAATACAAACTCTTGTTAGTTCTGTTGACTGCTACTACTTTTCTGCTAGTTCACTTAGTTATGTTTAACATATTTTTGTTGATTTTAATATGTTATTTTGTTTTATTTCTTACATTACTAATTTATTTATTTATCTATGTATATTTTTATTATTTTTTATATTTGTGCCTCACTTCGCTCGGACGAGCACCTCAAATGCGCCTTGCGCCTCTAACGATATGAACATTTTGCGCCTCGAGTGCGCCTTGCGCCTTTGACTACCTTAATATATACACGCACACATGCCATAAGTGTCTCCTAAATGTTCTAAAATTGTCATATTCTTTATCCGTATTTTATGTGTAGAATCTAGTATTTGTGTCTGCAAACTAGGTGACAAGATGTGTGCCTATGAGTTCATGTGTGCCTATGAGTTCCAAATCATGCTATTTGGATTTATCTACATTCAAGGATTTGATTTTCTTTATTCGTTTTCTACCGTTTTGAACTAAAATATCTGAATTCTGTATGTTGCAGGTTCGTGATGCCGAGTATAAGAATGTGCCTAGTCAATTCAATGCCATAACAGAAAGCAATTAGAAGGTAGTGTGACCTTGTGGATGGAATATTTAGAATATTTAAACATTTCAGGTATAGCTAAAACTAAGATTAACTTTCCCCTCGTATTTTGATATATTATTTTTGAAGTCATTTCATTTGGGGTAATACGGATACAAGGCACCATCTTTATTTGTTTGCCTAGCTGTTCGAGACCTTTCTAACTTAGTGAAGCCAGAGGATAACTTTCACCTCGTATGTTGATATATTATTTTTTGAAGTCATTTCTTTGAGATAATGATACAAGGCACCTCCTTTATTTGTCTACGTAGCTGTTCGAGACCTTTCTAACTTAGTGAAGGCAGAGGATATCATCACAACAGAATATTTGGTGACACTTCTTGCAATTGTCCCAAAATACTCTCAAAAGGACTGGTTGTCAAGCTACAAAACCTTGACTGCCTACTTGCAAATCTTTCGCAATAAATACTTTTGTAGGCGATACAAAATAATGGCATTTTAATTGAAGTTCATACCATGAGATATATCTTGTTGTTCTACTTGCTGTTTTTTCCATTGGATTATTTTAGAAAATGTTTCTTTTGAAATGTTATATGGACACGGCAAAATGGTGTATGTATCCTTACCGTGTCCATAACCATGTATGTAACATTCAACGTACTTAACTACTTTTATACCTATTTGAGAATGTCCTTATCCCGCACCCATATCATGTCTCATGCAACATAGTTTTTTAGGGTCCATATTTATCAGAATTGAGATCTTGCATAATCTCTTAGGTATTAAGCAATCATTAACTTGCTTTTAAAAATGTGGAATTTTAAGAATAAAAATGTATAGATGATGTCGTCTCCTATTCTCTGACTTTTATACATGGTTCGCATAATCGGTATTGGACCTTTCTTAATTAGCAGTTTCGAGACCTTTTTTTCTTTTGGTGGTGGGTGTGGTGTGTGGGTCTCTCTATGGCTATTTTTATTCTTCGTGATCAAGCTCAGAGCCAATGTGTATTTTAAACAGATGGAGACCAGTTTAGGAGGAGAGGTCTCGAGTTTAGAAAGATAACTTCTGATTGTTTTGGTTTACCTATGTCCTATAAGAGATTTTGATGTTAGCTTAGATTAATAGAATAACAAGGTTCAAAGTATTGTTTTTGGTTTTGGCCTTTTTTTGAGTATCAGTTAACCGTTGTAAAGTTCTGTGTCATTTCTACATAGTATACCAGCACTTAAAATGATCAGAGAGTTTGAGCATGAACTCATAATAATACATACAATTTGATGTAGTATCATAAGGTGAATAGGACTCCTTCACATACTTAGATTTTCCTTCACATCTTTAGATTTTACACTCAACTAAAGCTTGTGACTTGTGGTGCTTAACCGATTCTTCTCTTTCTCAGTTAATTTAAAATAGTTAAATTTAATCGTATGTATTTGTCTGTCCCATCGTTTATATATTGTGTCGCGTGTATTTGTGTGCATGTAACATAGTATTTTACATATTATATACTAAAAGTTCATCTGATTCTAATTTCTAATGCCATAAAACTAACTAGCAGCTAACATAACATAACAACAAATGCAAGTACAAATAACACTAAACACAAGTGTTTATGTGTGAAAATTGAGAAAGGGAAGCTGATAGATATAACCTTGGAATTCTTGACACAACATTGCATGATTTGTTCTACAGACTCGACCACAGAGTCACTTAAACAAACATAGAATGAACGTTAACGGAAAGCTCCTCCTCCTCATGTACTTATAGTGCGCAACAATGGAGAATTTTCAAAATTTAGGAAAATCCACTAGATTCATTGGATTAAGAAAGCAGACCTTTTCTTCTCTGAAATGAAGTGGAGCAAACTACCTCCTCCGAGGAGAGGAGGAGGAGGAGGACATGCTGCTCCATGGGAATTTGGTCTCCTCTGCCGCCACGACCGCTTTATCGACGACTTGCTTCTTCTTCGCGTGAGAGCCTCCGTCGTTCCTGCTTCGGCTGCCGCCGACCGGGCGGCGATGGTTTCCTGAGTGATGACGGTGTTCCCCTAGGTCCCTGAGTCGCCTCTGCTCGAGATGGTCGTCGTGGAGCCAGTGGGAGGGGGTCTTCTCCTGGTGTTCGGGGTCCTCGACGACCACGGAGGGCTTGTTGGACTTGTTCTTCTTTCCGAGGAGCTTCTTTTCCATGGCCTCCTTGACCCATGGGATGGGGAAGAGGTCAGGGGAGATGGAGAGGGGTGATTTAAGGGTTATGTAGGCCTTCTTGTAGTCGGGCTTGGCTGCTAGGTATCCGGCGACCTTCCTCTTCTTACCTTCCATGTTGAGGGTGCGGACGTCTTCGACCTGGAAACCGTAGAGGGACTCGAGAACGCGGCGAATCTCGATCTTGGAGGCGGAGGGGATGGTCTTGAGAGCGAACTCGCGGATGCAGTCAAAGGGAGGGGACGGGAGGAGGACCTTGATCGGAAGGTTGGCGAAGTGGATCACCCGGCGTCCCAGTCGACTCCCCATCACCTCTCTCTCTCTCTCTCTCTTCTCTTCTCGGGCTAGAAGGAGAATTTCTCTACACAAACTATGTGACTGCGGACTAGAAGAAGAAGAGGCGTCGGCAACCAAAGGATATTAGGTTATCTAACCATTTCGTAAATGGGTATGGGCTAAGACCGACTGTCCACCCACTTTTTTTCAAACCCATTTACGCTAGTCAACAGCCAGCCCACATCTTTTTCTTTATTTTTGAGCCGTGAAATGGTGGTGTTGTTGCTGCTGCTGTGCCGGCTGTTGGCTATTGGCAGGCGAGTGCGGGGGTGGCCAGGCCCAGACTTGATATGAGATCCATGTGGCAGCTACCTCAGGTACAAAATTTTAAAGGGCACCAATTTATATATATATATATATTATTTAATGTATATATGAAAATTTAATTTTGAACAAAGGCCCAATAAATTTATTCTAATCATTTTATTTTCCGTGATTTTTGTTGTTGTAGGATATTTAGATGTCATATACTAGAATACCAAGAGATAATTCGGTTAATCAGAATAAAAAAAATGGTGCAGTCATCGTCAAAATTCTCTCCCCCTTTCGTTACTCTAACAACCTGCAAGTGTGTGTCCTCTTGGAGGTAATTGGAACAAGTTACAAATTTTTTTCTTTTTATTATTATCTTTATAAACTATTTCAAACATTATTAGCTTCTTTTTATTTAATTGTCTAGAACAACGGTTTTATTTTTGGATTTGAAACATTTTTTATTTTATTAAGATTTTATTATGACATATATTATTTTGAATATTATATTATATTATATTTATTGTTTTATTTCTTGAATTTTGTGTCGATAATACAATTGTATCATCGTCCATTCAAAAGGATTTGTATGAACACTAAGGTTCGAGAGCACTACTTTTAGAGTTTGCCTCAGGTCTCAAATTTTAAAGTCCGGCACTGGCCGCGGCCGGCATGGAGAAATGCGGGGGAGGGCGGAAGAGCGCAGGGGCCACCGTGGGGGCGCTGCGGGGGGCGGTCGCAGCCGGCGTGGGGGATGGCGGGGAACGTGTAAACACCTGGATTTTTCAGAAATTAAAATATATTTTTTGGGAAATTTTCTGCTATTTTAAATAATTAAAATAAATGTTCTTCAAAGGATAAATATTTTTGAGTATTAAATTAAATATTAAAATACTATGAAAATAATATTTTTGAGTGTAAAATAAAGAATTAGACATAGTGTAATTTTTCTGAAATTTATTGGACAAAAAAATTATTTTTAAACACCTAAAAACATTGTTTTTAAATAAATCAGAATAAACCGGTTTAAAACCAACATAAACCAACCTGAACCGAACCGAACCAAAGCCTAAATAAACCAAACCGACCCAACCTAAACCGTAGCGGGTCGTATCTGGATCTGAACCCGCTAACCCGTACCCGCTAAGACCCGACCCGTAAATTAACTGCACAGTAAATCCTAAATCTCTTCGACTCCCGACCGTTTGATTTCCGCCGATGTCGATTCGCCTCCGGCCGTTCAACCGCCGGACGTTACACAGCCAACCGCCGCCCACCTCGTCGACTCCTCTCCCCGCCGCCTCCAACCGCCGGATTCCCCCTATAAAACCCCGACCATCCCATCTCCCGTCACCATCATCCTCCGCTGCCACCACCACTTCATCCACCACCGCCATCGCCGTCTCCCCTCCGACGATCCTCTACCGCGAGCTCCTCTCCGCCGTGACCTCGACGACGGCAACGCCGACCCCAGACGAGCACAATAGCCGCAGCAACACCGCCACCCGCCGCCGACGTGCGCCGCGCCGCCCCGTGTACGCGAAGTTTAGACGCTTCCGACGTCCTGTTCCGGTGAGTATTTCTCTCTCCTCGTCAAGTCATTTTCCGAACGGTCTGCTGCAACATGTTCGCTACGTGACCCCCTCGAACTCCGTGCCATTTGACAGGGTTAGCGTGTCCTGTGATGATCGCAAACTGCGACGCAAAAACAGAAAAAATATTCCCAATTCTGGATCTTTGAAACCTGGCCCGAACTCACAAGTTCACGGCCGTTTTAATCCCAACCTGTTTAATAATTCTGAAATTTACTTGAACAGTTAATTAGATAATATAACCAAGTTTTAAACCCTGTAATTAGTTTAATTTCATGTGCTGTAGATTGTAATTTATTCGCGGGTAAAGTTGACCAAAATCTTGGTCTTTAAAACCCGAATTCTTCCGAAACTGGGTGTGTCCCGTTAAACGAGGTGACTTGGTCGTGTACGAATTTTACCAAAAGGTGCGCATTGTCAATGCGGACGTGTAGGATTTCGCAGAAGTTGATTTGGATGTGCGTGCACACCGGAATCAACGCATATCCGTCGAAATTGCCCCGTATAGGCTCTGTTCTGAAACTTGTTGTAACTTTGTGTGTTCTCGTCGTTTCGCAACGAAACTTGCGCCATCGGATTTGTAGCATTTTGCTGGTCTTGTGACCCAAGTTTGGTTCGATTCTGAGAACGTTAACAAAATCCCGTATCGCGGACCCCACGGCTCCACTTGACGGGCGATTTTGTGATCGGCTCATCGGAATCCAGTTCTGGATATTTCGTTGGGTTCGTATCATCGTTCTGGATTTATAGATATTAAGTTTGACAAATTTGGAGAACTTTGTCTCTGGTACATTTTTCGGTGTGAAGTGGGCCACATGTGGATCCCGCTTTGACCAGAAACTGTCAAGTTTGCTCCTGTGTCCAAATTGGACTTATGGATAGGCAATCATAGCTATTTCATATCTTCTGAGAACAATGGTAATATTTATTTCAGCATCCGGAGGAGTATCTGAAGATCTTGCTGTGACCGAAGCAACTGTTGGAAACCAAACCCCATGCAAGTGTACCTTGTCAATCTTGCAGTACTTGCTTTATATTATTTTCTTAATTTATTTATGTGATGTATCTATTCAACCTAGGACCGTGTGACATTGCTTAGCGTCCGAATAATATTCGGGTGTCGACGCCGTATGCGGAGTCGTGTAACGTCACTTAGAGAGTTGATATTACGATCCTATATTTTCGTGCTTTCATTATCAAGTACGTCATACCATAGGACACTTGACACTATTCATGTGACAGAATCTTCCTGAGTTATTTATGGTGATTCTGTATAGGTTACAGGATTCGTGACATAGATATTACATATGCATAGCTATCATTATGACTCGCTGCATTAGTTAAAGGTCATGATCTTGCGTGTTATGGACATGAGACGTCATGGACATGAGACGTGTGATTACATTGGGTGGGGAGAGTATTCCCATATTAAAGGTTGATTATATTATATTATATATATATATATATATATATATAGTTTTTTGGAGGTGCCTTAGACTCTGAACAGAGCTTTGGCACAAGTTCTGGCCCTTCGATATATATAATGCTGCTATGGGTTTCCCCGACACAGAGCCTAAGTAGTTTCAGCTTGAGTATGATTAATGCTCTCATTTGCATATCACTTAGTTGATTACATAATTTGCCCTATTGATACATTATTATATACTGCACTTATTTGGCTTGAGTTATTCTTGTACATTTCTATGTCCCCTGAGGACCTGGATCCGGATTATGTCTCCAGGTATTGCAGAGGAGATCTATCCCGAGGTAAACGGGACAGGAGCAGACATTGGAGAAGTACCAGTACCAGGGGACGAGGTGATGTCAGAAGATTTCTTCTCAGTATTTGCTTTATATACTCAGTCATTTCTGTTCTTGATACTCTATTCATGTCTCGAGGATTTCTGTATTAAACTCATTATCGGGTTGTTCCCCGAGATCTTTTATTGATACTTGTTGTTGAATTATATATCTCTTTGATTAGTTGATATTTGAGTTATGTTTATCTTCTGTGGATGAGATTAAAATTAGACTGTGACTTATATCATAGACCTTAATTATTGTTTTACAGCTTAAGTACACTCTAATGGGTCCATTAAATTTGGTTTGCCCATTAGAGGGTACTGCTGGCCATTGCCACGTGGCTAGTCCCTCGGTATTTTGGGACTGGGGTGTGACAGAACGTGGGGGTATTTTCGTCAGAAATATTTGATCAAACCCGTTGACGTCAGTTAGTGACGGTTTCCATCAAAAGTGTGTGTGGGGGGGGGGGGGTCGTACATTATGGTAAAGCACTGTAGTACACCTTGAATATGGGTAAATAATGTGGGGTGCAACTCAAATTTTCTCTAAATTTAATCGTGTGTATTCGTGTCTGTCTCGTCGTTCTCATCGTTTATATACTGTGTTGCGTGTATCTGTGTGCGTGTAACATAGTATATTACATATTATATACTAAAAGTTCATCTGACTCTAATTTCTAATGCCATAAAACTAACTAGCAGTTATCATAACATAACAACAATTGCAAGTAGAAATAACACTAAATACAAGTGTTTGTGTGTGAAAATTAAAAAAAGGAAGCCGATAGATATAACCTTGGAATTCTTGACATAATTGTTCTACAAACTCGACCACAGAGTCACTTAAACAAACATAGAATGAACGTTAACTAGAAGCTCCTCCTCCTCCTCATGTACTTATAGTAAGCAACAACAAAGAAAGTTTTCATAATTTAGGAAAATCTACTAGATTCATTGGATTAAGAAAGCGGACCTTTTCTTCTCTAAAATGAAGTGGAATAAACTACCTCCTCCGAGAAGAGGAGGACATGCTGCTCCATGGAAACTTGGTCTCCTCCATCGCCACCTTATTGCCTAGCTTCTTCTTTGTGTTGCTTCCTCCGTCATTCCTGCTTCGACTGCTACCGATGGGACGACAATGATTTTCGGAATGATGACGGTGTTCTCCTAGGTCCCTGCGGCGCTTCTGCTCGAGATGGTCGTCGTGGAGCTAGTGGGAGGGCATCTTCTCCTGGTGTTTGGGGTCCTCGACGACCACGGAGGGCTTGTTGCACTTGTTCTTCTTTTCGTGGAGCTTCTTCTTCATGGCCTCCTTGACCCATGGGATGGGGTAGAGGTCAGGGGAGTTGGAGAGGGGTGATTTAAGGGTTATGTAGGCCTTCTTGTAGTCGGGATTGGCTGCTAGGTATCCGGCGACCTTCCTCTTCTTCCCTTCCATGTTGAGGGTGCGGACATCTTCTACCTGTAAACCGTAGAGGGACTCGAGCACGCGGCGGATCTCGATCTTGGAGGCAGAGGGGATGGTCTTCAGTACAAACTCGCGAATGCAGTCCAAGGGAGGGGAGGGGAGGGGAGGGGAAAGGAAGGGAGGGAAGGAGGACCTTGATCGGAAGGTTGGCGAAGTGGATCACTCGTCTTCCAAGTCGACTCCCCATCTCTCTCTCTCTCTCTCTCTCTCTCTCTCTCTCTCTTTCTCTCTTCTCTTCTCTACATACACAAACTGACTGCGAGCTAGAAGGAGAAGAGGCGACAGCAACCAAAGAATATTAGGTTATCTAACCGTTTCATAAATGGGTATAGGCTAAGACCGACTGTCCACCCACTTTTTTCTGAACCCATTTACGTTAGTCATCAGCAACTTACATCTTTTTCTTTGTTTTTGAGGTGTGAAATGGTGCTGCTACTGCTGCTGCGCCGGACGGAGAAGGAGGGGGTTGGGTTGGTTGCTAGCGGGGAGCGCGAGAGCAGGCGGGGGAGCGCGGGGGCGGGCGGGGGAGAGCAGGGCGACCGTGGCCAGCGTGGGGGAATACGGGGGAGCGCGGGGGCGACCATGGGGGAGCGCGACGGCGACCGTGGGGGAGCGTAGTGGCAGCCGTCGGGGTGCTACAGGGTGTTGCCGCGACCGACGTGGGGTAGGGCGAGGGAGCGTGGGGGTATTTTTATCAAAAATAATTGGTCAAACCTGTTGACCGTCGGTCAGTGACGATTTTTGTCAAGAGTGTGGGGGGCGGGGGTTCGTACATTGTGGTAAAGCACTGGGGTGCACCT
This sequence comes from Iris macrosiphon, assembly GCA_036927795.1. Lineage (NCBI taxonomy): Eukaryota > Viridiplantae > Streptophyta > Magnoliopsida > Asparagales > Iridaceae > Iris > Iris macrosiphon. Next base: position 4,816,326 of record JAYESA010000007.1, on the reverse strand, counting down.
TGAATATGGATAAATAATGTGGGATGCGACCCAAATTTTCTCTAAATTTAATCATGTGTATTCGTGTTTGTCTCGTCGTTCTTGTTGTTTATATACTGTGTCGCGTGTATTTGTGTCCGTGTAACATAGTATATTACATATTATATACTAAAAGTTTATTTGATTCTAATTTCGAATGCCATAAAACTAACTAGCAACTATCATAACAGAACAACCATTGCAAGTATAAATAACACTAAATACAAGTGTTTATGTGTAAAAATTAAGAAAGGGAAGTTGATAGACATAACCTTGGAATTATTGACACAACATTGAATGGTTTGTTCTACAGTCTCGACTACAGAGTCACTTAAACAAACATAGAATGAATGTTAATTAAAAGCTCCTCCTCTTTATGTACTATAGTGAGCAATGACAGAGAAAGTTTTCATAATTTAGGAAAATCCACTAGATTCATTGAATTAAGAAAGCAATCATTTTCTTCTCTGAAAAGAAGTGGAGCAAACTACCTCCTCCGAGAGGAGGAGGAGGAGGACATGCTGCTCCATGGGAACTTGGTATTCTCCGCCTCCACCTTATAACCTAGCTTCTTCTTTGCATTGCTGCCTCCGTCATTCCTTCTTCGGCTGCCAATGATGGGGCGACGATGATTTCTAGAATGGTGACGGAGTTCTATAGGTCCATGCGGCGCTTCCACTCGAGATGGTCGTCGTGGAGCCGATGGGAGGGCAGCTTCTCCTGGTGTTCGGGGTCCGCGACGACCACGGAGAACTTGTTGGACTTGTTCTTCTTCCCAAGGAGCCTCTTTTCCATGGCCTCCTTGACCCATGGGTTAGGGAAGAGGTCAGGGGAGATGGAGAGGGGTGATTTAAGGGTTATATAGGCCTTTTTGTAGTTGGGCTTGGCTGTTAGATATTCTGCTACCTTCCTCTTCTTTCCTTCTATGTCGAGGGTGCAAACGTCTTCGTCCTGGAAACCGTAGAGGGACTCGAGCATGCGGCGGATCTCTATCTTGGAGACGTAGGGGATGGTCTTTAGCGCGAACTCGCGGATGTAATCAAAGGGAAGGGCGGGGAGAAGGACCATGATCGGAAGTTTAGCAAAGTGGATCACTCGACGTCCCAGTTGACTCCCCATCCCATCTCTCCTCTTCTCTTTCCCTTCTCTTATATTCTCACCTTGACGCCAACCAAAGAATATATATATATATATATATATATATATATATATATATATATATATATATATATGTGTGTGTGTGTGTGTGTGTGTGTGTGTTATTTCGGTGAGACGGGCCTAAAAGATCAAGGCCCACACAATTTTCGAACCCAATTACACAAACTGGTTTATCAGCTCTAAGGCAATATAATGTTGACAATCTAGATCATGTCGCATTGGAAAATTGTTCATAAAACTCTTTTGCCATATATTTTATATAGTTTGAATTCGTTGAAACTCCAAACTATGTTAAATATAGTAGTGGCCCTCTCTAAGGATATTTATATTCTTCATGATCAAGCTATGGTGCAATCGGTATTTCACACAGATGGAGACTAGTTCACAGATGGAGACCAGTTTATGTGGAGAGGTCTCGAGTTTAGTGAGATAACTTCTTATTTTTTTGTTTTACCTATGTCTTATAGAAGATTTTAATTTTAGCTTAGATAAATATAATAACAAGGTTCAATCTACAGAGTATATCGCACTTAAATGAACAGAGTTCGAACATGAACTCATAATAACGTATACAGTTTGATGTAGTATCATAAGTTGAACAAAACACCTTCACATCCTTAGATTGAATGGATCTTAAGATTTACACCCAACTAAATACATAAGCTTTAGTACTGATCCATATTACTTTATAACTTGTTAATTTAAAGTAGTTAAATTTAACGTTTGTATCCGAGACTGTCTCGCTTGTGTATACTATGCCGCATGTACCTGTGTGTGCAAGATAGTATATTACATATGGTATACTAAAAGTTTCATCTAATTATGTTTTCTAATTTCCTAAAACTCACTAGCAACTAATAAAACATAATAACAATTTAAAGTGAGAAGGATAAGATGATAGATATAACCTTGGAATTCTTGACCCGACATTGCATGATTTGTTTTACAGACTCGATTGATCAAAATGTCTCAAAATGCAAGTTGTCAAGCTATGACACAGTTGTTAGGGAGGTTATAGAAGACCTATGTTTTCTAAGACTTCACACTCATTTATAAATACATCTTTTTTCTATAGGAAACAAACGGTAGATTCGACCATGGATATCCATGAAAGACGGAATGTCAAATGAATAAATGTCATAAACAAATGCTAGCGTAATGATAAATTATTCTAATCCATCACGATATATTCTAGTATACAACCTTGAGTATCTACTTGCTAAGGTGTTTTGCAATCTAATGGAATGTTAATTGAAGTTCATTCCAAAAGTTATATGTTTTCATTATGCTCTCTTTTTCCATTTCATTTGGTTTTAAAAAATGTTTCTTCTGAAACTTTGATTTAGCATATTCTCATAATATCCTTGTAATGAATGCTTGATATATACATATTGGTTTTTCAACTATGTCAGTGGACACAGGAAAATGGTGTATGTATTTGTATCATGTCCGTATCCATGTACATACCCGTAACCGTAACACTCTAACGTTGGTAACTACTTGTGTGCCTATTTGAAAATATTTGTATCCCGTACCTATGTCATGTTCGTATCATATTCATGCAACATAGTTTTTCGGGGTCCATATTTATCAGAATTGAAGAAATCTGGCATAATCGATTAGGTATTCAGCAATCATTAACTTTTATAAATGTGTGAAATTTCAAGAATTAAACATATAAATGTTGTTGTCTGCTATTCTTCGACGACTTTTATTAATGATTCACAGTATCGGTATTGGAATCTTCTTAATTAGCAGTTTTGAGACCTTTCTTTTTCTTTTTGGCGGGTGGGGGTGGGAGGAGGTATAGAGAGTTCATGGATAAGTTCCAATACCACGAACTACGTTGTTTTAAAAGTATAAAGCTTGCATGTAGATGTAGTAAGAGTATTATTCAAGGCTTCTCCAGTCTAACTTAGTCTTTGCAATAGTCTAAGAAGATTGACGGATATTGTCTGTGTTGGAATCAACTTTAACTAAGTTGAAGGCAAAAACATCGCATACGGTTTAGAGACACTTTTCAAAAATGTGTAAAAAAAACTGTATGAGAGAAGAATATAAAGCAAATTCTGCATGTTTCTAGAGATAGGGGAATTAGGGTTGAAGAAAAGGAAATGAAGAGCAACAACAAAACTAATTACTATAAGCAATCTTGCTGCAAAATAATTCAAAATAACTTAAAATTTGAGATATGAATCTGAGGCTAAGCTCTATGCTAAATTGGGACTGAAGAAACATGAATAGAATATTTTCAGAAGAAAATGTACATAAAAAATATTTTAACATACAAAAGGATCAAAATGCAAAAGTGAAGCAAAATCTGCATATTTCTAAGTAATGGCATAAAAATAAGAGAGCAGTAAGAAAGCCAATTATTATGAGTCGAATCTTGTTGCAAAATGAGTCATACGAGTGCAATTCTAGGTATGAATAAGAATATGCTGAATTGGGAGTGACAAAAAAAATCTTGTAGAACCATGCATGGTCTATAGAAAATAATAAGGTACACAATATTGGTATCATAATCTGTATCAGACACTTCCTATGAGTATCGGGATTGGAAGGTTCGACAATATCAACAGTTTTATATCATAATAGAATTTTTTTGGTATCGGAAAGCAAATAATGTATTAAAATTTTATACACTTAGGCATAACTGTTAGTATTTCCTCCGACGAGACCTTTAATTCTCTGAAATAAAGTGGAGCAAACTAGCTCCTCCGACAAGAGGATGAGGACAACATGCTGCTCCATGGGAACTTGGTCTCCTTTGCCGCCGCGGTCGCCTTGCCTCCGTCGTTCCTGCTTTGGCTGCCACCGATCGGGCGGCGATGGTTTCCCGAGTGATGATGGTGTTCTCCTAGGTGTCACGACCCAATTTCGTAGAATCGTTGGGGCGTCCCCCGAATCGTGATGCCGTACGGACCTGGGGTTGCGCCCGCACAAGGCTAAAGTATTTTGCATAACGAGCACATATTCAGAGTACGCGAATAAATTAAAACACAGATTTGAAACATGGAAAAGTTCTCTTTATTGATAATGAACATCTATTACAAACTCTTGAACGAGTCAGCTAATTTGCCACACGGGCTTACAAAAGTGTTGACTCAAAATGAGATAGCAGTCATGTAGATTACATCCCTTTACTAAACTTCAAAATGTATAGACCTCCGGGCTGGAGGACAGCTTTGCCACGGAGCTGCATTTGTGTATGAAGAGTTACAAGCTCCTGCTTCAAAATGCTTCAAGGACGGCGCGATCAGGATGCGCCTACAGCTGGACTGGATCGGGAAGACGACTTTGGCTCCTCGCTCGGTTCGCCTTGGTGTGGAGAACCTGTTTCAAAAAGGGTCAGTATGTCGAAACATACTGGTGAAGGCGAGCTAACCGAACTATACCAATCAACACATTGTTTTAATGAAGCATGCATATTTGTGGATTTTTATCTTGCCTTAGTTCATTTACAAGGAAGCAGCATATAGAATTTACTGAAATGAACTTGCCACTATTCGGTAGATTATACCTGTCCGTCTGAACCACCTGCACAATACTTACCATGCCTTCCTTGCCACGAAGACACAAGTTAGTTTGCAACAGGTTTAAATATACACGTTGAGATCACTGGTTAGGATGCCATAATGGACGAGTTATAGTCGTTGAACGAGGATGGTGTGCAACGAAGCACGTGAGGTGCTACACGCCATCCCGTTCGCACGTGAGACTATCGTGAAGTTCCGCCCGGACCGGATCGGTGCCAGTGCCCCAGCAACCGTCCGCAGGAACCCGTTACCTTGTGCACAAGTTGTCCGTGATCAATCGTTCATGATACGTTAACGTTGATGCCGTTGAGGCAATATGAACATGAGACAAACAACATTGCATGATTCGTTTTGCATAGTCTTCCTGACAGTTTATTTCATAACAAGTGTATTCCATACTTGGCACAATTTATGGAAGAAGATGCATTCTAAATAAACTTGAAGCATGTATAGAACATTCCAAACAACAAACATGCAATTTAGTAACCGTTCCCAAGTTGAATGACAAACAATATTATCCAAGTCTATTCCCATTTATCTTAGCATCTTTTAGTTAATACTTGGTATCGTTTGATCGGGGCAACAAGAATGCAAGATTTTAGGTGTGAAGACTTGGATGCAGGGCTAGCTAATCGGGATGGTAGCCACTCAATTAGTTGGTTGGAAGAGAGAAGGAAAGAGGCGCTTCACGACTCCGCTCGCAAGCCGCCTACTGCTCGTTCACCTGCATTGCACGAACAGCTCGATCAATACTTCTTTCTCTCTTTCCAATCTAGGAATTGAAGCGTAATTCAATGAACGAAAATAATAAAATCATCGAAACCGTTCAAGAAAACCCAAGCAAATCCAAAATTAACTCAAAGCACAAAAGCAACAAGCGACATCGAAATTCGAGGCAATAAAAGATAGCAGCGGAGAGGTCCCTCCTGACTCTGCCGCTAAGTCGATCCCAGGGGCACGGTCCACTGAATATGAAAATCGATTCCGAAGAAACAAATCCATAACGAGGACGAGTTCTTGTTTCAATCTATCCTGATCGAACGATACCATATTGTGTTTCTTAGCCGCGCTCCCCGCACCAGGGGAACGGGGCGCTACACTAGGTCCCTGAGTCGTTCTCTTTGGGCTCTTTGTTTTGGACTTGGACGTCAGTCCAAATTCTCACCCTCGTCTCCCGGAACCAAGCAAGTATACCTTGCCATTATATTTCAATATCATTTCAATTACAGTTCTGTTCTGCTATATTATTTATGTATTTTATATGCGTGTCTGAACATGACTCTGGGTGTAACCAACGGGATGTGTTGGTTCTTTACTTTTTTTAACCTTGACTCTAAGAGACTTCACTTGCACTGCAAAAGAGATACACTGATATCTTACTGGACCCTGACAAATATTTTTGGACACGAAGATATGATACAACAACATAGGATACGTACCCTCGTACCCCAACGATGGGACGTGTGTCGGCATAGGAGATGCTAGTCATTTTTATCTATGATATATACCGGTTAGGTTCATTAGGACCTGGCGTGTTGAGGATTCAACACGTTTAGTTCGTTAGGAGGGGAGGACAGTCAGTATATGGTAGGGCTAACTGTAGCGTTCACTTTGATATTGCTGCATGACAGATGTCCTGAGCGAGCACACTAAATGAGTACCCTATTAGAGAGAGCCACATACGTACGAACTTTGTCCTTGTTGCACTTACACTTAGTTGCTAGAACACCCTCTGAACTTTACATATATTCTGTTTATAATGACATGTATATTATGTATCTTGTTACGACCCTCTGAGGACCCGATTTCCTTCTAGGTTAGCTGAGTTGATTACAGATATCTTGGTTGTATTTTGATGAGCACACATTTCATTGTAGGTATTTGTTCTTCCGTAGTATATATATTTCTTTTCCGCTATATTTTTTATCTCCTTAATAGCCTAGTAATTGTAGACTCATATTATTTCTTCGAGTCTTTTCAGGTAAGTATGATTATTATGCCGTAGACTAGTACTCATATTTTTCTCTCTTTATGTTCTTGCCAAGTGGATTGAGTTATAGCGATAATATTGATATATCTACACAAACCTAGGATAGCTTATACTTATCCAGGATTAGACTAGGGTCCACTTGGATATGTAGCTAGCCATTGACACGTGACCTGGTCTGGTGTATTTTGGGACAGAAGCGTGACAAGTACATCCACACATAAAATTCCTAATATTTCAAATCCTGATTCACAAGTGAATACATCAAAGTTTCAAAATACAAACTCGGAGTATTTGTAAATTAAGTTTAGATTCATCAATTGTTATTCAACAAAAGGTCCAGTAAGGTTCTTGACTCGTTTTCATATTTGATAGTGGCTTCAGACTCTTCCTCATTCTTCCATAATGAGGAAGAAAGCTTAAGATATGGTGCAGTTACGTGAAAATTACATATCCTTTGCAATAAGAGAACTCTTTGCCAAGTATTCCAAATGTCGCAACTAGCCAAAATAGAGAAGACACAGGATAATTAAGAAAAAGGAGACCATAGAAAATTTTCACAAGCTAATTCATGAAAATATTTTGTCCCTCCAAAATCCTACTTAAATGGAACATAACTAGGATATCTTGTAGATCAAGGATAGGTAGCAACCAACTCATACATATTTAAAGAGATTGGATGCTGATAATACTCCAATGTGGATTGTATATGTGTTCTATTTGATGAATTAGACTTGGAGTTTGTAAAAATATGGTATTTTTGTCATGTCCTACCAGCTAGATTTTTGGTTATGTGGAATATAAGTTGACCAACCACCTCCAATAACCGTAATGCATAAAGGAGAATGGGGTTTGCAAGGAATGATGGTTCTCAAATATCATCAGTTTTTGCTAGTATGCTTAGGAAGAAGAAGATAAAAGTTGTTAAAAGTGATCATGGTAAGAGGACGGTTTGGAACTATTTAGAGTAAAATGTGAATTGTCGAGTCCATAAGGAGGGGTATTCCAGTATTATAGATCGTAAGTTGACGAGCAATGCTCCAATCACGATAATGCATAAAGGATAATGGGGTTTGCAAGGAATGAAAATTCTAAAATATCAATGAAGGCTTAGATGGTAGGCTTAGGAAGAAGATAAAAATTGTTAAAAGTGATCATGGTAAGAGGAGGGTTTAGAACTTTGTGAGTAAAAACTGAGTTGTGGAGTCCTTGAGGAGGTGTATTCTAGTGTTCTGGTTATAGTCATATAGGTTATAATACATTATCTAAGAAATCAATTCTAGTTAGTTCAATCCCAAGTTATATCATGGACGATTAAAGGATTCTGAGTTTAAAAGTTCACTTTGGTATAAAGTGAATTGTTGATATCATGTTAGTAAGAAAGAATTATTCAATGAAATGCTGCTAACATGTCCCTAAAAAATTAATATGGTTTAAGAAATATATTGCATGTGTTAAAGTTAGAAAGGAATAAATATTGTGCATGAATTTTCCCTAATGCTTGAATGAATAAAAGAAGAAAATATGGTTTTTGATTGAGTTTTCAAAATGAAATATGACTCTTGATTAGTATTGATATGAAATAAAAGTAGATAAAGATTTTCTCACATAATTAGTTAGTGAGTGCTTTCAGTTGAGTGTAGTTTGTCTCTCACCAGTACATTCCCCAGTATACTGAATCCTTATCCCTACAGGTGTTGGATTTTCTATTGGACCATCTGAGTGGGCAAGACTTCACTTTCTGATTCTTTCAAGATTAATAAAGAACCAATAAAGAATGGATACATGTTTGTTGCTAAGAATAAAGTCCGTAATTACTAATTGATAGTACATGAACTATGTATGCCTTAATAAGAGAATTTCATGTTTGTATATAGATTGTGAATACAAATAAAAGAACTATTGTCATTCTTGTTAAAAGAAAGATAGAGAATTGCTTGCATGTCCCTTTATCATATGTTATAAGAAGAGTAGAATATCATGCTTAAGTTATAGAATATTTAGTAGAACTATTGCTATGCTTGTAAAGAAAGAATAATTTCGTGTTCCTCTATCGTATGTTGTAAAGATGAAATTGTGTATAAAGAATTTGTATTATGATAAGAAAATATTTCGAAAGAAAGGAAGAAGAACACGGCATAGACGTATGAAAGAAAGAAAGAAAGAAAGAAAGAAAGGAAGAACAGAACTACGACTCTATGGTTTGAATGAAAGAAAAGATAGATATATTTACTTATTATTTAGCAGTTGCATAGTAGTATTTTATCTGATAGAAATTGCATTAATGTATTGGTCTTGGACAACTTATGCACAAGGTATAGTCTCTTGATCGATTTCTGAAGCATCGAAATCGTATTGACCTACGAGAGAATGGGGCACCATGAGGCTTGTACATCCTCGCGATCGGAGGGTGTCATGTCCATTAGAGAGATGGGCTTGTACATCCCAACATCTAATTATGGAGAGTCGTATATGTCATGTAATTAGGTCGTATGCTAAGGATAACATTATTACAAGTCTAATAGTTTGATGCAGAGACGAATATATATATATATATATATATATATATATATATATAAAGAGAGAGAGAGAGAGAGAGAGAGAGAAGAGAACCATTCAAATCAACGATTAATATTAGATGACTTAAACAAGAGTCAACGGTTGCAAACATGGGGATACTTGGGGATGATATATATATATATATATATATATATATATATATATATATATATATATATATATATATATATATATGTGTGTGTGTGTGTGTGTGTGTGTGTGTGTGTGTGTGTGCAAATTGTTCTAATCCTTATTTGTTGCAGGGATGGATAGTCCATCGTGAGTAAGAATTACTTTGTAAGTAATATTTTTTGTTGCTTATGTTTCTTATTATGAATTGCTTCTAAGAAAGAATTAGTATAAAGTGAATTGATGCTATTATGTTAATAAAGAATAAATTGTATTCAATGAAATGGTGCTAACATGTCCCTAAGAATTGAATATAGTTAAAAAAATATGTTGCATGTGTTAAAGTTAGGAAGGAATAGATTATTGCATGAATTTTCACTAATGCTAGAATGAATGAAAGAATAAAATATGGCTTTTGATTGACGTTTCAAAATGAAATATGACTCTAGATTACTATTGAGATAAAATGAAAGTAGGTAAAAGATAGAAAAACCACAATTAAAAGCAATACTTTCTCACATGAATACTTAGTAACCGCTTTAACTTGATTGTAGTTTTTTCTCTCACCAGTGCATTCCCAATGTACTGACCCCCACCCCCACATCTGCTGGAATTTCTGTTGGACCATCCGAGACGGTAGAAGACACTCATTCCTTGGAAGCTGAAGATCAGAAGGTGTATTGTTATTTTTGTATAAAGGGATGCAATGTATCGAACGAAGTCATTGTAATTCTTTTCATTTCAGAAGTTATAAAGCATTTTGAGTTGGCCAGAAAGAACCATCTTTGTATTTTGCTACAATGTATCAATAAAACAAAATTTTCGTTCTTGTCTCTTAGTGTTTATTTGGTTGTGCAAGATCAAGCATTGTCCAAACGTAACTTAGATTTGTACGATAGCACGCCCAATGGAGACTTAACGATCCTTCGGAGATCGAGGCGTGACACAGGGTTGTTGAGGTTGGAGGAGAGGGGGTACAAAGGGTTTCCGTAAATCGGTTGGCTTCAGTTATGGGCAATACCATGAATTATGCTTTCTTTTTTATAAGTATAGAAATTGCATATAATATGAAATTATTCAAGGCTTCTCTATAGAGTCTAGATTATTATTTGCCATAGTCGAAGGAGGTGGAAGTGTAGTGTCTTTGTTGTAAAGGACTTCAACTAAATTGGATGAAAAAATATAGATGTAGTTAGAGACTGTTTTCAAGACACAATGTACAAAGAAAAAAACCCTATAGAATAAGAATATAGAGAAAAATCCACATTTTTCTACATATAGTAGGACTTTGGGTTGAGGAGAAGAAAATAAAGAGCAAGAATAAAGGTAATTACAATAAGAGAATCTTGTTAGTAAAAAAGGTATAGGCGCTCTAGGAGAGCTACTTCGTCCCATCGTCTAGGAACGCCTAAGCATGCCTAGTCTCGTCCATAGAAAAAAATGTCACCTTGGAATTTTCTCAAATATCTTCTCATAACATTTTTTGACTTTTGTAGCTCTTGTTAGGTATTCATCCCTAAAAACTCGTCAAACTTGAGTTTTTAGACAATAAACTACATAAAAGAGTAAAAAACAATACTAAATTTATTATCAATGAAAAACAACAAAATAACTTAATAAGATCACAAAATAATCTATGAAACAAAATATTAAGTTTAAAACAATAACATCACACATAAATTGTTATGATAGAAAATAAATTGTTCAAATGAAAAAATAAACATAAAATAATCAACAAGTGAATGTTCTATATTCCTAAATAACTTAATGAATCATTCTTCTTCCAACTCAATAATTTATCATTCATCTTCATCATCCAAGTTTAAGAGATCATCATAAGTATTATCATCAATATCATTATCGAAAATGAAATCTTCGTCCTTATTGATATATTTTGTTATCATTTTCCTCTTTTATCTCATCATCCTTCGTCTCTTTTATCTCATCATCCTCTGTCTCTTATTCCTCATCCAAAAGTCTTAGTGGAGATGGTGTTGGTCTTGAAGAAGAGGACGGTTTTGAAGAGGATAGTTTTAATTTTGGAGAACAAGAAAAATCGTCAAAAAAATTGTCTCTAGGATGAGACCAGTTGAGAGGAATATCATTGCTCTCTTACTTGTCATTGTCACACAATATTCTCCTCTATTTCTTTTCTCTTTGTCTTTTGATTTATCTCTATTTAGTTAGTAATTTATAGTGTTAAAACTTAAAAAAAGATCTTATTTGGACATTTAAAACTTAAGCATGCAACTTTAAAAATTAATAAAATCAAACAAGCACATAAAACTTATAAAAAAAAATCCAAACAAAGCCCCAAAAATATATAAAACATCTAGGCTTTTCTAATTACCCATTCGCCTAATCACGTATTTGGCACATTCTCGTCTAGGATGTAATGCCCCGCAACCGCATGGTGCATTACGCTGAGTCGGATTGAATGAGGCAATAGCTGGTTATATTTTGATTTGTTGAATTTGGGAACAAGTATTGATTTGAGTTGGTTTCATGTACAGATCGCAAGCGGAGTTCGATAGAATCAGGTGTTCGTTCAGAGCAGTATTGGTATAACATGATTGGAGCGATAATGCCATCTTCCTTAGTCCAATCGGTCGGATAATTTGGAGAGCATGACCTGCTCGCACGATTATACCAATTGAGCAGATCGTGTTTTGTATCGGACCACATGTTCAAGGGATCGGCCGTATCGGCAAGGCAGGGTGCTTAACCGAATCAGACTTGGTGAGTGGGCTCTATCCATTCTCCTCTACTCCTTAATGCCTAATAATATGGAACACACGTAATATGGCTTAGACACTTGGGACTGGAACATGGAAATCACTACACTATGGCGTGTATAAAGTGTATGTCGTTTGGTTGGATATGATTTGTGGCTTGAGTTGGTTTAGTGTTGGGCAGTTGGAGATTGAGTTGGATTTATGTTTGAGCAGTTGGAGCTTGAGTATCTTGGTTGGAACATCGAGGCACTTCGGGCGGGCGAGCAAGCATGCTTCTGTATACGAGTATCAAGTTGGGCGCCGTGTCAAGCAAAGCATGCAGTTGTTGTTCGAAATCGGACAACTGCATCGGTGAGGTCATTATGCCACTGTTGGGATATTATGCCACGGAGCTTTCGGAGCGAGGGGTGTTGCACCAATTGGAGCTTTGTGTCGAAGCGGCATAGTGCCTATGTAGATAACTTGAGATGGTGCCTTAGGATATAAGTTGGAGAATGGTTATGGATAGTTGGTTGGATTTATGCGAGTATCGTTTGGTGGGACGAGAATGCTCGATTCTCTCGTCATACCTACTTGGTGTTTGCATCGGTCACGAACAACCTGTTGCGCACAGGGTTTGGTTTCCTCGAACGGGATAGGCTCCGGGACACCGGGACCGTTCGGCCTTGGAGGAGACAAATGGTAATGTGCCTTGGGCGCGGTACCGGCAGTTCGATACGACCAGGCGGGCTAGCTACTCAGCACTGGATCGGGTAGAACTGCAGTTGATTAGTCCTTTATGGCTTGGCGAGTGACTTCATATAGATAAGAGTTGGTTTGGTTTACTTTGGTTTGGTTTGTGCTTTTTGTGTAGGCAGCTGCCACCTTGCCTTGGCAAGAGTGTGTATATCGATGATTGGATTAGTAAGGCTTGGATTGTGGCATAGTTTGATGATGGATATTGAGGCTTGGATTATGGTTCGATAGGTTCACACATTGCTTGGATTTGAGTAGAACGATTTGCATGCTAGTCCCCTTTTGAGTTGGTTATATCTGCTTGTATATTTGCTTGAGTTGAATGCTTGCATGTTTAACCTGCTTTATAGTTTTTCTTAACATGTCATACCTCTGTCATGAAATGAATCTAGGATTCAAGTAGAAAGATCACCATATAACTGTTTGCATTCACTATTTCTTCTTAGTGTCGGTTTAGACGAGTGGGTTACCCTGCTCACCAGTACATCGGTATACTGACCCACGTTTGTTGGCATAATTTCAAGTACGCAGGTGTAGTGGCACTGCTTGGATATACGGGGCACGATATATGGAACGGTAAGTACCTTTGTGGACAAGAGAAATAGCAAGAGTATTGCATCGCCTTTATATTCATTTGGACCCTATCGAGAGCTTCGTTGTATATACTATGATGTCTACTTGGTACATAATACTTGACTTTTGCTGCAACTTGGTCGTTTCGATAATAAGTTTTAACGTGTCATACCTCTGCCATGAAATAAATCTAGGATTCAAGTAGAAAGATCATCATATAACTGTTTACATTCACTATTTCTTCTTAGTGTCAGTTTAGATGAGTGGGTTACCCCGCTCACCAGTACAGCAGTGTACTGACCCACATTTGTGGGCATTATTTCAGGTACGCAGTCGTAGTGGCGCTGCTTGAATATATGGGGCATGAGGTATGGAACGGTAAGTACCTTTGTGGATAAGAGAAAGAGCAAGAGTGTGGCATTCTCCTTTATGGCATTCTCCTTCGTGATATTTTTATTTAGACCCTATCGAGATCTTCATTGCATATACTCTGATGTGTACTTGGTACACAATATTTGACTTTCGCTACAACTTGGTCGTTTTGATGATAAATTTGATGTTTGACATCATCGTCTTATGCGAGCACAACTCCAGGCTCGCACAGTATCACGTCCTAATGAGAATAATTATCCTACGGGAGCACTGCAACGTGGTGATTCACGTTCAGCGGGGACGATCGAGCTTGCGAAAGATTGGGACATGACAAATTGGTATCAGAGTATTTAGCGCGAGCGAGATGTTGAGTCTGAATCAGGAGAATGAGAGATGCATGGAACATAGTTATGAATTGGGCAAGCGGCATATGAATAAAGAATGGATACTGGTTTGGTTCGAGGATGAACCTGATTTTAAGTGGTATATTATGTAATGCCCCGCAATCGCACAGTGCTTTATGCTGAGTCGGATTGAATGAGGCAATAGCTGGTTATATTTCGATTTGTTGGATTTGGAAACAAGTATTAATTTGAGTTAGTTTCATGTACAGATCGCAAGCGGAGTTCGATGGAATCAGGTGTTCGTTCAGAGCAATATTGGGATAGAAGGATTGGAGAGATAATGTCGTCTTCCTTAGTCCAATCGGTCGAATGATTTGGAGAGCACGACCAACTCGCACGGTCATGCCAATTGAGTAGATTATGCTTTGCATTGGACCACGGGTTCATGGGATCGGCCGTATCGGCAAGGCAGGGTGCTTAACCGAATCAGACTTGGTGAGTGGGCTCTATCCTTTCTCCTCTACTCCTTCATGCCTAATAATATGGAACACACATAATAAGACTTGGACACTTGGGACTGGAACATAAAAATTACTATACTGTGGCGTACATAGAGTGTGTGTCATTTGGTTGGATATGCTTTGTGGCTTGAGTTGGTTTTGCGTTGGACAGTTAGAGCTTGAGTTGGATTTATGTTTGAGCAGTTGGAGCTTGAGTATCTTGGTTGGAACATCGAGGTACTTCGGGCGGGCAAGCGAGCATGCATCCATGCACGAGTATCAAGTTGGACTCTTTGTCAAGCAAAGCATGCAGTTGTGGTTCGAAACCGGACAATTGCATCGGTGAGGGCATTGTGCCACTGTTGGGGCATTATGCCACGGAGCTTTCGAAGCAAGGGGTGTTGCACTAGTTAGAGCATTGTGTCAAAGCGGCTTAGTGCCTATGGGGATAACTTGAGATGGTGCCTTGGGATACAAGTTGGAGAATGGTTATGGATAGTTGGTTGGATTGAGGCGAGTATCGCTTGGTGGGACGAGAATGCTAGATTCTCTCGTCATACCTACTTTAATGTTTGACATCATTGCCTTGTGCGAGCACAACTCCAGGCTCGCACGATATTACGTCCCGATGAGAACGACGGTCCTGCAGGAGCGCTGCAACATGGCGATTCACGTTCAGCAGGGACGATCGAGCTTGCGGAAGATTGGGGCATGACAAATTGGTATCAGAGTGCCTGGTTTATTTTCTTAAACTTTGTCCTTTGATTCATCATAAACTCTAAATAGTTTTCGCGTATCGTTTGGCTCTTGGTTCTACTCGGTGCCGCATTGGATGTATCATGCAATAAGTCTACATATTTGCTGGTTTTAGGTACATATTATTCTTTATTGCGTTGGCTTTTGTTGGTTTTTTTTAGATCGTGTAGCATTGTTTGGCGTTATTACATTCATGCAACAAGTCATTTTGCGTTGTTGCATTTGTGCAGCAAGTTGAGAGGTCATTGCGTTGGTTTGGCTTGTCGTTCAAGAGATTCTGGTTGCATCAGTGGATCAGTTGGTTGGCATATGAGATTACTTATGTGGCATATTATGAGTAGAAGCATCAGATGAGAATGGATTATTGTACGAGTTGCTCGTGTAGCGAATGTGTTGGATGGAGTTTGATTTTTTGGCTAGGTATATCATATAGAGCATTGGTTGAGCAAGTTTGAGTTTGCTTGGGGATATCAAAATAGCGTTGCACGAGTTGCTCGTACAGCAAATATGAGGAACAGTTGGATATTGGCTTGGATTACTTGGAAGAGATCGTTGTACGGGTTGCTCGTGTAGCGAAAGTATCGGACGATTTAAAAAATAGTTGGAGGTATTGAGAATGGGACATGGCACAAGTTGTATAGCGAGATTGATAGTAGAGTTAGATGGTTCATGAATTGACTGAGTTTCATGTCAGAACTTGATTTAGGAATGGCAGGATCACGCAGAATGGATTATTCGAACGAATCTTGGATCAGTGCAAAGAATTGTGATACGAGTAGTGACTTGATCCGGAGTGGTATATGGTATTCCACATAGTGAACCTGGCATTGGAATATTTTGGATAAACATCAATGGAATTACCGCAACGGATGCAGGTAATAGGAATATAAGTTGGTTGGTGCACATCGTCTGAGTTAGGAAATGGAACATGGAGCAAGCGAAAGTTAAGTTACGATCGACAGGATTATCCCAGAATAGTTGGTTTGGAATATACGTTCGTCGACACAGAGTAAGCGCGAGAGCGACTCTATTTCTAAGTGGTATATGGTGTAATAGAATTTGACTCAGGTATTCTTCGATACGTTATACTTGAGCGATCAAGAATGGACTTGTGCAAATGGAAGTATCGTTGGACTCGAGAGATGGACGAGAACGGAACAAGCAATGGAAATCGTGTTTAGAATTTGAAGGATTAATGCGGATAAGTATGGGAAACAAGTTAAGATCGATCAGAAGGGAAGATGAATATCAGAGTTTGCTTGTACGATTTGGAAGTTCGGTGGAGCATTCATGGATGCAAAAAGAGAGAGTTGAGCATGAGGAACAAACAGTTGGGATACGCTTGAGCGAGCGATGGATAAATCGAAGGATAGCGAGCACGGACTATGAATTTTGGCAACACATTGGAGCTGTTGGTTGAGTAATGAAACACGATTTAGTTTGGAGGGGCAATGCGAAGGATTCGTACGAACTTAAATGATTTTGGATATTGGCGCTCGAGATAGTTTGACTCAAAGTTTAATAGGAGTAAAATTTGGCAAAATTATGCAACTATGGTAGACAAATTCTCCGGAAGGCGAGAATGGGCATGAGGCAAGTCTAGTTGATGTTAAGTCAGATTGGAAGTTAACACTTGTAGTACTGAGACAGATTGAGGCAACGAGTAAATATAATATAATTTGAGATTTGTATTGAAACTTGTGCACGAGTCATTGAGAGTGTGGGGACTAATCGGAACATAGAGAAATCAAGACGGGCTAAGGAATGGAACAAAAACAAGAATTATGGCAGATGGACTTATGAAAATAGCTAAACGAGATAGCAACGTTGGAGCAAATTACTGTACTGCTCGAGCAGGTTGGACATACAATGTAAAATATGGCATACGGATAAGAATCGAAGCAAGTCTATGGTTTCGAAAATTATTGCAAGTGGTAGTGCGATAAGTCGAACATGGCAGTTCTGTCACGCCCCAGTCCCAAAATACCGAGGGACTAGACACGTGGCAATGGCCAGCAGTATGCACCGATGGACAAACCCAATCTAATGGATCCATCAGGGCATACTTAAGCTGTAAAATTAAGTCTATGACAACATGGCACAACTAATCTCATCCACACAAGATATAAAATATGATCCACAGAATAAATAAAGAATGTAAATCATCAGCTAGTCTCAACAAGTGCTTCGGGGAACAACCCGATAAATATCTAATACAATGGTTCAATAGACTAGAAAATAAATGACTGAAATAATAAATGCTGAGCATGAAACATGGATGCTCAGGAAAAGTCTTCAGCTAACACCTCGTCCTCTGATGGCGGGACAGCTCCTGGATCAGCTCTTGCTGCGGTCCCGTATACCTTGGGATAGATCTCGTCCTCAAATCCTGGGGACATAATCCATATCCAAGTCCTCAGGGGACATAGCAAGGTACAAGAAAATATACAAGCCAAAATATAAGCAGTGCAACAAATAATGAGAATAATAGGGTAAGTATGTAAACATCTGTGTGAAATGCAAGAGAGAACACTAATAGTACCCAGGTTGAAACAACTACAAGCTCTGTGTAGGGGAGCCGGTAGCAGTGATATCATGAGGTGGTCTAGCTCAACGGGAGACTGAGTAGCCGGTATAACATAATCAACCTGTAGCCTGTGGGTGTCTCCAACAATAGATGGAACAATAAGGGAATACTAAATAACCAGCTAAGTGATATGCAAGATGAGAGCAGCACTAGAACTCAGGCTGAAGCCACTACAAGCTCTGTGTCGGGGAGCCGGTAGCAGCAGTAATAATGAGTAATGGGCCAAGCTCGGGCTTCAGAGTCTTGTGCCTCACAATAATAGGGGTGTATATATATGATCAGCCTGTAGCCTGTGTGTCTCTCTCCACCCAATGTAACCACGCATATCATGACCATAACGTCTCATGTCCATGTCAGCGGGATCATAACTAATGCAACAAGTCATAATGTATCTAAGAATATAGTATCTCTGTCAAGTCTTGTATCCTATACAGAATCACCACGAATATCTCGAGAATATTCTGTCTCATGAACAGTGTCAAGTGTCCTGGGTCAAAGTGTACTTGGTAAGACAAGTACGAGAAGATAAAGTGTCACGAATATCCATCTCTAGGTGACAGTACACAACACCGCGTACAGTGTTGGCACCGAACTAATAATCGGATGCTAAGTACGTCACACGGTCCTAGGTTAAGCATGCACAGCAATATAATGAAGCAAGAAAATATATAACAATACTGCAGAGTTTGGCAAGGTACACTTGCCTGGTGTCCGAATACCAACAGTCGTCCCTGTATCAGTGGATCCTATAGGTACTACTCCAAAAGCTGTAATAAACATCACCAACGGTCTCAGAAGATATCAAATAGCTAGAAACGCCTGTCCTTAAGTCCAATTTGGACACAAGGGCAAAAATGATATTTCCGGGCCAAAGTGGGGTCCACATGTGGGCCACTTTGCACCAAAAAGTATGTCAGGGTCAAAGGTCTCCAAATTCCTCAAACTCAGTGTCTACAAGTCAGGAACGATGATACGAACCCAACGGAACTTCCAGAATTGGATTCCGATGAGCCGATCACAAAATCGCCCGTCAAGTGGAGCCTGTGGGACCTACGATACACGATTTTGTCAACGTTCTCAGAATCGAACCAAACTTGGGTTACAGGACCAGCGTATTGCTACGATTCTGATGGCGCAAGTTTTGTCTCGATCCGACGTGTGTACACAAAGTTACTGCATGTTCCAGAATGGACGGATACGGGACGGTATCGGCGGATACGCGTTGATTCCGGTGTGCACGCACATCCAAATCAACTTCTGCGAAATCCCACATGTCCGTATCAACGTCGCGCATGTTTTGGCAAAGACAGCGTGTGACCAAGTCATCCCGTTTGGCGGGGCGCACTCAGTTCCGGGATAAAATAGGGCGTTATATTTCCTGTTTTTTGATCGCGGTTTGCGATCACCACAGGACGCGATGCACCGAGCGGGTTGCACGGGCACCGAGAGGGTTATACAGTCTACGCGTAACAACTGACGAAAACTAAAACGGAGTTACGAGGTGAGAGAAAACGGTACCTGAACAGGGCTCCGTGAACGCTGAATTCCACGTGTCCGAGGGTCAACTTCGTGTCCTGGTCGAGAATTCCCGTGTCCTCGTATCTGCCCTGAGTCCGAGCTAGGGTTCTGACTCGGGGGCAGCGGGGTTTCGCCGGAGGGAGACGGCTCGGGGTCGTCGAATGCCTGGCGGCAGCGGCGCCGGGTCTGGGGCTGTCGTCGGGTTCGGGGAAGGTCGCCTCGAGTCTGTCGATGGCTGGGTCGACTCGGGGGAAGCGGCGGAGCGGTGAGGTCGGGGGGGTTGATCGACGGCGAGGGGGTCGACTGGCCTGGCGGAGATGGGGACTCTGCAGGCTGCTCGAGGCGAGGAGTCGAGGGGCGGATGCGGGCGGCGCTCGCGTGGAGGGGGAAGGAGTCAAGAGCTCTGGGTTCTGTCGGCGGAGTCGGGGGATGTGCAGCGGGCGGCGGAGGTGTTGAGGGGGAAGTCGGGGTTCGACTCAGCGACTGTGCGTGTGGGAAGAAGGAGGAGTCGGGGGTTGTCTAGGGTTTTGGCAGTGACGAGTTGGGGGAAGATGACGACGCGACGGCTAGGGCTTTCCAAGGGCTGGGCACGGATGTCGAGGCAAGAATTTATAGGCTGTGCATAGTAAATCCGGCGGAGGCTAGGGTTCCAATTGGGTTTTGGGTCCGGGTCGAGTTTGGCTCGGATCCGACCCGACCCGACCCAATATGCGGTTGGTTCAGCCAGATTGGGGTTCGGTTCAGATTAATTTGGGTTTGGCTCGGTTTAAATATTCTAATAGTTTTTAAGGCTTTAAACGCGACTCCGTAGTCCAATAAATTCACCGAAAAATATCCTGTGTCCGGTTTTCGATTTTGCACCATAAAATATTATTTCCATAATATTTTAACATCAATTAACAATATTTAAAAATCTTTAACTCACAATTACCTTGGTTCTTCATCCAGAAAAATGCCAAAAAAATCCGAGAAATTATATTAAAATTATTCTGAAAAATAGGGTGTTTACAATCTACCCCCTTAAGAGGATTGCGTCCTCGCAATCAAAGAATAAGCTACTAAAGGAAGAACTATAAATAAAAGGTTGCTTAGTTTACAACTACATCCTCGAACAAGTGAGGATAACGCTGGCGCATACTATCTTTTCGTTCCCAAGTCGATTCGCCAGGAGAATGATGTTTCCATGCTACACGAACCAGTCTGATTGTCTGTCCCTGCAATGTCTTTTCACTGATGTCGAGGATGCTAACTGGTTGTTCTTCATATCTCAAGCTTGGGCCCACTGCGATCTCTGAATGATCGACTACGTGACTTGGGTCGGTCACGTACCTTCTCAGCTGTGAGACGTGGAATACGTCATGTACTCCCTCTAAGGATGGAGGTAATGCAAGATGATAAGCCACCTCACCAATGCGCTCTAGAATGTCAAATGGCCCAATATACCTTGGGCTCAACTTGCCTCTGCTCCCGAATCTAATAGTACCTCGAGTGGGCGAAATCCTCAAGAATATGTGCTCTCCTTCTTTGAACTCTAGGGGACGTCTGTGTGTATCTGCCCAATACTTCTGTCTATCCTGAGCTGCTCGTAGATGATTCTGGATCTATTTCACCATCTCCACTGTCTGTGTTACCAATTTTGGACCCAGTATTTGACGTTCACCAACGTCACTCCAATATATAGGCGATCTGCACTTCCTTCCGTATAATGCCTCGAATGGTGCCATCTGAATGCTGGCCTGATAACTGTTATTGTAGGAGAACTCCACTAAGTACAAATGATCTTCCCAAGATTCTCCAAAGTCTAGCATACATGATCGCAACATATCCTCCAAGATCTGAATGGTGCGCTCTGATTGGCCATCTGTCTGTGGATGGTAAGTTATGCTGAATTTGAGTCTGGTGCCAAGACTCTCTTGCATGTTTCGCCAGAAATGAGATATAAATCTCGAATCTTGATCCGATACAATACTAACCGGCACTCCATGTAATCTGACAATTTTTCGCATATACATGTCGGCTAGTACCTCTGTGGACTGTCCAACTCTAAATGGTAAGAAGTGTGCCGATTTAGTGAGTCGATCCACAATAACCCATACCGCATCTCTTCCGCTGGGGCTCCTTGGAAATCCTGTGACAAAATCCATCGTGATATGTTCCCACTTCCATTCTGGTATAGGAAGCGGCTGTAACATACCTGCAGTCCTCTGATGCTCAGCTTTTATCTGCTGACAGACTAAATATTTAGCCACAAATCTTGCAATCTCCCTTTTCATTCCATGCCACCAGTAGTACTGTCTCAAGTCTCGGTACATCTTGGTTCCTCCTGGGTGAATAGAGTACATAGAGCTATGTGCTTCAGTCATTAACTCATGTCTCAATTCTCCATTTGGAACATACAGGCGATTTCCAAACCTTAATATTCCGTCTTCGTGTATGCAAAGTCCTGTCTGCATGCCTGCTTCTGTCCTCTCCTTCAGTCTTCAAAATCTAGCATCGGTGGACAATGCCTCTTTAATTCTTTCTACAAGTGACGACTTAATTTTAAGATTAGCCAGCAATCCACTATGTCCTGGCAAAACAACCTCTATCTGAAGCTCTTGTAGATCTCTCAATAACTCGGGCTACATCGTCAAGAAATAAGCCGTAGGCTTCCTGCTGAGTGCGTCTGCCACGATATTCGCCTTTCTCGGATGATACTGCAGATCTATATCAATATCTACCATTAATTCAAGCCAACGTCTTTGCCTCATGTTAAGCTCCTTCTGAGTATATACATACTTCAGACTCTTGTGATCTGTAAAGATGTCTACTTTCTCCCCATAAAGGTAGTGCCTTCAAATCTTTAATGCAAATATAACTGCTGCTAACTCCAGATCGTGTGTTGGGTAGTTCTTCTCGTAGACCTTCAACTGTCTTGATGCATAAGCAATAACTTTGCCATGTTGCATTAAAACACATCATAGTCCACCACCTGATGCATCACTGTAAACAACAAAACCTCCTGACCCCGAACGAAGAGTCAAGACTGGTGCTGTCGTTAATCTTTTCTTTAATTCTTCGAAGGCCTTATGGCAGTCTTCTGTCCATATAAACTCCTGGTCTTTACGTGTCAGCTTCGTCATCGGTTCTGCAATCCTTGAGAAATTTTCTACAAACCTTCGGTAATATCCCGCGAGTCCGAGAAAACTTCTTACCTCTGCAACTGATGTGGGTGTAGGCCAAGTCTCTATTGCCGTAACTTTCTCTGGTTCCACAAAAAGTCCTTCTCCTGAGATGATGTGTCCCAAGAAAGGCACTTTGTCCATACAAAACTCACACTTACTGAGTTTGGCATATAACTTCTCCTGCCTCAAGGTCTCTAACACGATTCTGAGATGCTCCTCGTGCTCTTCGTGGCTCTTAGAATATATCAGAATGTCGTCAATGAATACAACCACAAATTTATCCAAGAACTGATGAAAGACTCTGTTCATCAAACTCATAAACACTGCTGGCGCGTTGGTTAAACCAAACGGCATCACCAAGAACTCATAATGTCCATACTTGGTCCTGAAAGCTGTCTTCGGTATATCTTCCTTCCTTACTTTGATCTGATGGTAGCCGGATCTAAGGTCAATATTCGAGAATACCCTTGCACCACTCAATTGATCGAATAGATCATCAATGCGTGGTAAGGGATACCTGTTCTTGATGGTCACAGCATTCAGTGCCCTGTAGTCAATGCATAACCGTACGATTCCATCCTTCTTCGGCACAAATAATATGGGTGCTCCCCAAGGTGAAATACTGGGCCGAATGAAACCCTTCTCCAGAAGATCATCAACCTGTTCCTTCAACTCTACTAACTCCTTAGGTGCTAGCCGATATACTGATGAAGTGATAGGCTCTGCTCCTGGAGTTAAGTCTATTGTGAATTCTATTTCCCGATCAGGCGATAAACCTGGAAGATCATCAGGAAATACATCCACAAATTCCGATATGACTCTTGGGTAACCTGTCTCCCCTTCTACAGATAGTACCCTAAGAGTAGGCTGAACTCCTTGCTCTACTGCTCCTCGAAGAAACTCAAATTCTGGATGTCCAGGCGGTCTAAATATAACCCGTCCAAGTCGGCAATCAAGAGTCGCATGGTACTGACTTAACCAGTCCATACTAAGTACAACATCATAATCCGGCATAAAAAAGATCAGAAATTGAGCGCGCATCTCTCTTCGACAGACTACTACAGAACATGATCTACAGACGTCACTAACCGAAATAATTCCACCTCCCGTAAGAATTCTCTTCATCTTCGGAAGGGGTGCGGTAGCTACTCTATGGGTGGCTATAAATCTAGCTGCTATAAATGAATGCGATGCTCTAGAATCAAATAAAGTTACAGGTGGTAATGAAGCTACTAAAATAGTACCTGCAATAACCTCGCCTGCCGTAGCCTCCTCCTCAACGGCTAATGTGAATGCCTGTCCTCGTCCCTAAGCTTGGCCTCTCTGCTGCTTAGCCTGCTGAAATAGAGCTGCCTGTGGTGCCAGGGGTGGTCTCTGCTGATTTTCTCCTGGGGCTGGGGGCCTGACGCCTCCAACTCCTGGCTGCTGTGCTCCTACTGCTGGATAAGCTGGTCGTGGTGCAGGTAAAGCTAATCTCGGTGCTCCCTCTCTGCGCTCGGTGCAGTCTCTGGTCTGATGCTGGTTGGACCCGCAAGCCAGGCATAGTGTCATGCCCCAGTCCCAAAATATACGGGACCAGGCCACGTGGCAATGGCCAGCTGACACGTCTCCGAAGATATCCCAATTTAATGGATCCACGAAGAGTGCTATGCTTTCCTATAATACTATATGTCCAATATCAATCAATAACAGGTAATCTAATCTCATCCACAATATAAAGAGCAAGAAACACTAAATAAACTGCTTGTTGATAAATACCAGTCTCAAGATATCATAGTACAACCAGTGATGTCTGGTGGGAACAAACCTACTACTATGACGAAATAAAGTACTGAAATGAGATATAAAAGATAATTTCTAGAGCATCAGCTGAGTAGATAATGATGCCCTCCATCTAGGCTAAAGGCCTACCAACTGGTCACGGAAACTCTGACGGTTGCACCTCCAACTCCTCAGCTGTAGCAAATCTCGTCTCCTGTCCTGGGCCGTATACGATGGGGGTAGTAAGCCTCGTCTAAATCTGGAAAGGTACCAGGTCCTCAGAGGGACGTAACAAGATACAAGAAAACAATATGCCATATATGAATACTGAATAAAATAAATACAAGAAGGGTGTGCTAGCCATCTAAGTGAATGCAATGTGAGGATAACGCTGGTGCGTATGGATAGGTGTAGGCATATCGTCCATGCTCCGAAGAGAATGGCATCTGTACAGTATATCGTCCATATCGCTCCGAAGAATGTGGCATCAGTATAAGGGGAAAATCATTGGATCCGAGGTTCCTCCGAAACTACGGCTCCAATGTGTGTACTCCATACGCCTACTAGTTGTCCTCCCCGCCCAATGTAGATACACAAGTCGACTACTCGACTTGCATACCATGTATCTATATGCCAAGTCTCTAAACTATATCCTGACTACATACTAACCATGATGTAGGTGATACGCAACGATAGCTAGTCGAGTGCGCAATCCCGCATCCCAATATGAATATATCTCAGTGCCCGTGTAAGGTGTCAGGTCTCAGACAATAACAGAGTATCGTCCAATGGGTTGAGTCTGCTAAGAGCTAAGTCCATATATATACTAACATTGACGTACCCGTCGAATGCACCCGAGACAACTCGGACACGCACAGTTGTATAATTTACGAGCAACAATAATACAACACAACTTATGCATATTTAAATTAGACAGTAAATATAGCAAGGTATCTTGCCTGTGTCCTGAAGCTGTGAATGCCAGAAGCTGGTTCCTGCAATGTCTCCTGGCTGATCCAAAGTTCCTAAGCACAAAATATAATGTAACAATCTAATATCAGTCACTAAGAAATACATAGGTAATTATGACGTTGCTCCTAGGTATTGTTGTCGTTTTATTGCGGACCTAATACAGCGTCACATGTACACGTAGCTAAGGTGTACCCGTGTTCTGTCTTTGGTCAGCGTTCATCTTGCAACAATAATTTACCGAGTTAAGGTTTGCCAATTACTTCTACTCTACTCGGAAAGGTCCTTGATTTCCTTACTCAACAGGCTAGATTTATGCCCAGGGTCCAGGTGAAATACTGGTCGTTGATGTCAGTCTTCAAGATTTGAGCACTCACTGGTTATTAGATTAGTTCTAATTTCTTGCTAGTTGTGACCGCTATAGATATAATTTAGGGTTAACTAAGTTGTCACCAGAATATGACTCTTGTGATGACACGATACTCACATATGAACTCGATACAAGGGTCCCGACATTACCTTGCTGGCGGGGCGAGGTCCTTTTCGTCGTCTGACCGTCTTCCGGCGAGTGGAACTCCGGCGGCGGTCGACGAACAGCGTCAGCGGCAGCAGCTAAATCAACCAGAGCAGGGACCGCAGCAGCAGTAGCCGCTCCGGCGTCGGCGCTGCTGGGTGGAGGAGGCGCGCGGGGGTGGTCGTCCAGACGCGGGGGGGGGGGGGGGTCGGCGTTGGCCTGCGGAAATACCCTGGCCGGAACAGACGGGGCTGGGGTGTACACCGGTCGTGGGGGTTGCAGTCGGTTGGGGAAAGTCCGCAGGTTGGGGAGGAGTTCGGCAGGGGAGTTCGGCGGGTTTGGGAGCAGGGAGAATAGTAGTTTTTTTTAGGGTTTTTGCATGAGGGGTTGGTATTTATAGGTGGTGATGGTGAATATGGGCTGCCTTGCGTGTGGGCTTGTCTTACCTGGTTGGGGTTGGTCCACGTAGCAGTGCAAGGTGGCTTGATCGGGCTCGTTTGAGGTGGAATTGATCTCAGTTATAATTAAATTAAATAAATGCCGGCTTTCCCTCAAGAACTGCGACTTAGCTAAGGCGTGATGCAATGGCGAGGTGTATTAAGACGTAGTTTAATCCTATTTAATCCCAATTAGATCCTAGCGTTTTAAATTAAATTCTAATAATCTTGAATTAGTCGAGGGGGTTTACAATCTATCCTCCTTAGAGTATTTCGTCCTCGAAATTAAACGTACGCATAACAAGAAATTTCTAACTGAATAAGTAAAGTACTAATACGTACCTAGTCCTTCGAAGAGGTGGGAGTAGCGTTGTTTAATATCCTCCTCGCGTTCCTAAGTTGATTCGCCTGGTGCATGATGTCTCCATGCGACGCGGACTAAGGGAATAGTCTGACCTCGTAGTACCTTCTCACTTCTGTCGAGAATCTCCACAGGTTCCTCTTTATACGATAGGCTCGGGCCGACCGTGATCTCGGAATGGTCAAGCACGTGATTAGGATCAGATATGTACCTCCTCAATTGAGATACATGGAAGACGTCATGGACTCCTTCCAAGGTCTGCGGTAACGCTAATCTGTAAGCAACCTCTCCGACGCGTTCTAATATGTCGAATGGTCCGATGTACCTCGGACTCAGCTTCCCTCTGCCTCTGAATCTGATAGTCCCTCGAGTAGGTGAGATCTTTAAGAATATGTGATCTCCAACCTGAAACTCTAAGGGTCGGTGATGCGCATTCGCCCAATGCTTCTGTCGGTCTTGTGCTGCTAAGGTGTCCTTGGATCTTCTTTACCTTCTCTACCGTCCGAACAACCAACTCTGGTCCGAGAATCTGTCGTTCGCCTATATCACTCCAGCATACTGGAGAACGACATTTTCTTCCATACAACGCTTCATAGGGAGCCATCTGAATACTAGCTTGATAGCTGTTATTGTAGGAAAACTCGACCAAATATAAGTGGTCCTCCCATGATCCTCCGAAGTCCAACATGCACGCTCTTAGCATGTCTTCTAGCGTCTGAATAGTGCGCTCCGACTGGCCATCTGTTTGTGGGTGATACGCTGTGCTAAACTTTAGGCGAGTACCAAGACTCTCTTGCATACTCCGCCAAAAGTAAGACGTAAATCTCGTATCCCTGTCAGACACGATGCTAACTGGCACTCCATGTAGGCGCACAATCTCCCTCATGTACATATCCGCTAAAGCCTCCGTCGATTGCCCAACTCTAAAGGGTAAAAAGTGTACGGACTTGGTGAGTCTATCCATGATTACCCATACTGTATTGCGCCCACTAGGACTCCTCGGAAAGCCTGTAACAAAGTCCATGGTGATATGCTCCCATTTCCACTCCGGTATAGGAAGCGGTTGAAGCAATCCTGCAGATCTCTGGTGCTCAGCCTTGACTTGCTGGCACACCAGGCACTTGGCCACGAAGCATGCTATCTCTCTCTTCATTTTGTGCCACCAGTAGTACTGTCTTAGGTCTCTGTACATCTTCGTGCCTCCTGGATGAACGGAGTAGGTGGAACTGTGAGCCTCTGTCAATAATTCCTGCCGAAGTTCTCCATTTGGAACATAGAGACGATCTCCGCACCTCAGTGTTCCGTCTTCATGTATCCGCAATTTCGTCTATAATCCAGCCTCTGTCCTCTGCCTGAGCCTCTGAAATCTGGCATTTGTCGGCAAAGTGGCCTTGACTCTCTCTACCAGTGTCGATTGCAATTGGAAATTCGACAACTGTCCGTCTACTCCGGGTATAACAACCTCTATACCCATCTGCTCTAGATCTCTCAACAGATGCTGTTGGGTAGTCAAGAAGAATGCCATAGGTCTTCTGCTCAATGCATCTACTACTATGTTGGCCTTTCCTGGATGGTACTGCAGCTCTATTTCGAAGTCTGTCATCACCTTGAGCCAACGTCTCTGTCTCTGATTTAGATCCTTCTGAGTGTAGACGTATTTCAGGCTTTTATGATCAGTAAATATCTCCACTCTTTCTCCATATAGGTAATGCCTCCAAAGTTTTAACGCAAAAATCACCGCTGCAAGCTCCAAGTCGTGGGTGGGATAGTTCTTCTCATGTGTCCTCAACTGTCTAGAAGCATAAGCTACAACCTTTCCATGCTGCATCAAGACGCATCCTAATCCTTTCCCAGACGCATCGCTGTAGATTACGAATTCTCCGGGTCCAGAAGGTATGGTCAAGATGGGTGCTGTAGTCAAGCGCTTCTTCAGCTCATCGAATGCCTTCTGATACTCCTCTGTCCAAGTGAACTCCTGCTCCTTACGGGTCAAGCGGGTCATTGGTTCTGCAATCTTCGCGAAGTTCTCTACGAACCTCTGGTAATATCCGGTAAGTCCTAGGAAGCTCCTCACTTCTGAGACATTGGTAGGGGTTGGCCATGTCTCTACAGATAAAATCTTCGCCGGATCTACTGAGATACCATCTCCTGAGATGACGTGTCCAAGGAAAGCGACATGATCTAGGAGAAACTCGCACTTGCTCACCTTGGCATAAAGTCTCTCTCTTCTCAGCGTCTCTAACACTAGTCTCAAGTGCTTCTCGTGCTCCTCGTGGCTCTTCAAATACACCAAAATGTCGTCGATGAAGACTGCCACGAACTGGTCTAAGTATTGATGGAATACTCTGTTCATCAAGTTCATAAATACAGCTGGCGCATTCGTCAGTCCAAAAGGCATCACTAAGAACTCGTAGTGACCATAACGAGTCCTGAATGCTGTCTTTTGAATGTCTTCTCTTCTCACCTTCACTTGATGATAACCCGATCTCAAGTCGATCTTTGTGAACACCACTGCTCCTATCAACTGGTCGAATAAATCGTCAATCCGCGGCAGGGGGTACTTGTTCTTGATAGTCAAAGCATTAAGGGCTCTGTAATCAATACACATACGTACTGTTCTGTCCTTTTTAGGCACAAACAATACTGGTGCTCCCCATGGTGATGCACTAGGACGGATAAATCCCTTGCTCTGCAACTCCTCTAATTGTAGCTTCAGCTCGTCTAACTCCTTCTTCGCCAATCGGTACACATTAGAAGATACCGGTGCTGCTCCTGGTACTAGCTCAATGGTGAACTCCACGTCTCTATCGGGTGGTAAGCCTGGCAATTCTTCGGGGAAAACATCCTCGAATTCTGCAACTATAGGTGGGGGCACAATCTCCATAGTCATGCAAGTTCCAGCTGTCTGTCCTACTCCTTGTTCGACGGTCCCTCGCATGTACTCGAACTCCGGTTAATCTGGTGGTCTAAAAGTGACGCTACCCTTCCGGCAGTTCAGTACGGCGTTATACTGGCTTAACCAGTCCATGCCTAATACAACATCAAAGTACGACATAGGCAATACCAGGAATCGCGCCCTCATCTCTCTACCACATACGACTACCGAGCACGTTCTAATTATGCTGGTAACCAACACGATACCTCCTCCGGTAAGAATCTTCCAACTCTTAGGTAAAGGGGAAGTCGCTACTCTATGTATTGCTACAAATCTACTAGATATAAATGATAAAGTAGCCCCAGAATCAAACAATGCTGTCGCAGGTAAGGATGCGACTAAAATGGTACCTGTGATTGTTTCTCCTTCTGTTTCCTCCTCAGCTGCTGCTAATGCAAAGGCCTGTCCCTGTCTCTGTCCTCCTGCCTGCTGTCGGACCCGATCAAACTGTGCCTGCTGTGGGGCCAAGGGTGGTCCCCTCTGGAATCCTCCGGGTGCTGGTGGACGCTATCCTCCTGGTGGGGGTAGTATCCTCGGGGCTGATGCTGCTGGCCTTTGTCCGACCTGTGGGGCTGCCTCCCTGCGCTGTAGGCAATCTTTGACAAGGTGCTAGCTTGCTCCACAAATCATGCATGTCCCAAGTCTCTTTCGGCAGTCCTTCTCGAAGTGACCTCTCTTACCACAGAAGTGGCAAGTCGAAAGTTCCTGGTGTGGATATGGTGCGGCTCTCTGTTGTGTCTGCGCTCCGGGACGACGGATGGGTCCTCCTGCTCCGGGCTGGGCTCTAGCTGGCATGGTCGTGCTGGAACGCCTAGCTCTTCTGACAATGGCCTCCTGGATCCTCGCCTCGGCGAGAACCTCCTCATAAGAAATCCTCGCCTGTGTGGTGGTATATCTCTGTAGCTCGAAGTTGAGGCCGTGGTGGAATATCCGAGCCTTATCTAGATCATTGGGTATCAGAACAGCTCCAAATCTGCTAAGGCGGCTAAACTCTGCGTCATAGGCATCAACAGTCATATTCTCATGTTCTAGGTGTAGGAACTGGGAGTACAGGGTATTTCTGACTGTTGCTGAAAAATACTTTGTATTGAAGTACTCTAAGAACTGTTCCCAAGTCTGGTTCTTGCCTACACTGCGCTCGATGGAATCCCACCAGTGATGGGCGTTGCCTTTTAGTTGGGCTCTCACTGTGGTCATCCAAAGGTCTGGATGCAGTTGTGAAGCCTCTAATAGCATCTCCGTGTTGGCGATCCAATCGGAGATCTGTTCCGCAGTCTCATTTCCTGAGAAGGTATCTGGTCCCATCTGTCGGAACCATCTAACAGTGTCACCTGTCGGGGCTGGTGGAGGTGCTGGTGCTGGTGTCATGACGGGTGTCGTCTCTAGTACTGTCATCAGACTCTGTCGCAGTGTCTCTGTCTGCTGCCACTGTGCTTGCATCATTGCCTGGAAGAACTGAAGCATCTGTGGCTGGCCATCTAGCTGTGGCATCTGGGGTGGGTAAGGCGGAGGCGGTGGTAGGGGAGTCTCTGGTTGTGCAGTAGGCGTCTTCTCAGATGTCGGCCTCTCTGTCTGCGGCATCGGTGTAGCTCCTGAAGTCTGGCC
The DNA here is from genome assembly GCA_036927795.1 of Iris macrosiphon. Classification (NCBI taxonomy): domain Eukaryota; kingdom Viridiplantae; phylum Streptophyta; class Magnoliopsida; order Asparagales; family Iridaceae; genus Iris; species Iris macrosiphon. The sequence goes on along the minus strand of JAYESA010000007.1, from coordinate 4,785,070 downwards.
CTCACAATGCTGCGTGGGGATCGTCTGGGAAGTCTGTCCCTCTAGCTGTGGTGTAGGATCTCCCTGCGATGTCTCGTGCCAATGTATCAGCGGAGTCTGTAGCGGGGGTTGCCCTTGGGGTACCTCATCTCCTTGTGTGGTGTTATCTGGCACCGTGGCACGGGGTGCTCCTCGTCCACTACGCAAATTCATCTTGCTGCAAAAGATAGAGCTTCATTAAAAGAGTACGAAAGCAAACAAACAGGATACAGATATTTAGAAGCAGTATGAAGGAAGTTCAAGGACGAATCAAAAGTGGATGAGACCTAGTAATTCCTATCCTATTTGCAGGCTCGCCGGACATGTTACCATACCACAAGCAAAAAAGTGACCTGCATGGGCCACCACTAAAACCATGTCACACCCTAGTCCCAAAATATACGGGACCAGGCCACGTGGCAATGGCCAGCTGACACGTCTCCGAAGATATCCCAATTTAATGGATCCACGAAGAGTGCTACGCTGTCCTATAATACTATATGTCCAATATCAATCAATAACAGGTAATCTAATCTCATCCACAATATAAAGAGCAAGAAACACTAAATAAAATGCTTGTTGATAAATACCAGTCTCAAGATATCATAGTACAACCAGTGATGTCTGGTGGGAACAAACCCACTACTATGACGAAATAAAGTACTGAAATGAGATATAAAAGATAATGTCTAGAGGATCAGCTGAGTAGATAATGATGCCCTCCATCTAGGCTAAAGGCCTACCAACTGGTCACGGAAACTCTGACGGTTGCACCTCCAACTCCTCAGCTGTAGCAAATCTCGTCTCATGTCCTGGGCCGTATACGGTGGGGTAGTAAGCCTCGTCTAAATCTGGAAAGGTACCAGGTCCTCAGAGGGACGTAACAAGATACAAGAAAACAACATGCCATATATGAATACTGAATAAAATAAATACAAGAAGGGTGTGCTAGCCATCTAAGTGAATGCAATGTGAGGATAACGCTGGTGCGTATGGATAGGTGTAGGCATATCGTCCATGCTCCGAAGAGAATGGCATCTGTACAGTATATCGTCCATATCGCTCCGAAGAACGTGGCATCAGTATAAGGGGAAAATCATTAGATCCGAGGTTCCTCCGAAACTACGGCTCCAATGTATGTACTCCATACGCCTACTAGTTGTCCTCCCCGCCCAATATAGATACACAAGTCGACTACTCGACTTGCATACCATATATCTATATGCCAAGTCTCTAAACTATATCCTGACTACATACTAACCGTGATGTAGGTGATACGCAACGATAGCTAGTCGAATGTGCAATCCTGCATCCCAATATGAATATATCTCAGTGCCCGTGTAAGGTGTCAGGTCTCAGACAATAACAGAGTATCGTCCAATGGGTTGAGTCTGCTAAGAGCTAAGTCCATATATATACTAACATCGACGTACCCGTCGAATGCACCCGAGACAACTCGGACGCGCACAGTTGTATAATTTATGAGCAACAAGAATACAACACAACTTATGCATATTTAAATTAGACAGTAAATATAGCAAGGTATCTTGCCTGTGTCCTGAAGTTGTGAATGCCAGAAGTTGGTTCCTGCAATGTCTCCTGGCTGATCCAAAGCTCCTAAGCACAAAATATAATGTAACAATCTAATATCAGTCACTAAGAAATACATAGGTAATTATGATGTTGCTCCTAGGTATTGTTGCCGGTTTACTGCGGACCTAATACAGCGTCACATGTATACGTAGCTAAGGTGTACCCGTGTTCTGTCTTTGGTCAGCGTTCATCTTGCAACAATAATTTACCGAGTTAAGGTTTGCCAATTACTTCTACTCTACTCGGAAAGGTCCTTGATTTCCTTACTCAACAGGCTAGATTTATGCCCAGGGTCCAGGTGAAATACTGGTCGTTGATGTCAGGCTTCAAGATTTGAGCACTCACTGGTTATTAGATGAGTTCTAATTTCTTGCTAGTTGTGACCGCTATAGATATAATTTAGGGTTAACTAAGTTGTCACCAGAATATGACTCTTGCGATGACACGATACTCACATATGAACTCGATACAAGGGTGCCGACATTACCTTGCTGGCGGGGCGAGGTCCTTCTTGTCGTCTGACCGTCTTCCGGCGAGTGAAACTCCGGCGGCGGTCGACAAACAGCGTCAGCGGCAGCGGCTAAATCAACCAGAGCAGGGACCGCAGCAGCAATAGCCGCTCCGGCGTCGGCGCTGCTGGGTGGAGGCGCGCGGGGGTGGTCGTCCAGACGCGGGGGGGGGGGGGTCGGCGTTGGCCTGCGGAAATGCCCTGGCCGGAACAGACGGGGCTGGGGTGTACACCGGTCGTGGGGGTTGCAGTCGGTTGGGGAAAGTCCGCAGGTTGGGGAGGAGTTCGACAGGGGAGTTCGGCGGGTTTGGGAGCAGGGAGAATAGTAGTTTTTTTTTTAGGGTTTTTGCATGAGGGGTTGGTATTTATAGGTGGTGATGGTGAATATGGGCCGCCTTGCGTGTGGGCTTGTCTTACCTGGTTGGGGTTGGTCCACGTAGCAGTGCAAGGTGGCTTGATCGGGCTTGTTTGAGGTGGAATTGATCTCAGTTATAATTAAATTAAATAAATGCCGGCTCTCCCTCAAGAACTGCGACTTAGCTAAGGCGTGATGCAATGGCGAGGTGTATTAAGACATAGTTTAATCCTATTTAATCCCAATTAGATCCTAGCGTTTTTAATTAAATTTTAATAATCTTGAATTAGTCGAGGGGGTTTACACATAGTCCTAACTTGCGTCTGCATTCTCTCTCAATGTGACCTATCTTGCCGCAGTGGTGACAAGTAGGGAGAGATATGGCCCTGTGTGCTGTCCTCTCTGGCATACTCCTCTGAGACTGTTTTGCTGAATCCCCATGCCCTGTCCTAGATGGTGCTGAGGTGATAGGCCTCTTCAGGTTCGATTCCCTTCTAGTGACGCGCTCCATGCGTCGTGCTGCTGCGAGAACGTCGGTATAAGATGTAGGTACGACCGATCCAATCAATCTCTGGAGCTCGAACTTTAGTCCGTCAAAGAACTTCTCAGCTTTCTCTTCCTCCGTCGAGATCAAGGTTGGGGCAAAGCGACTTAGGCGAATAAATTCTGCGTTATATTCTTCCACTGTCATATTGCCTTGGATTAGGCGGTTGAACTTGTCTCTGAGCTCCGACCGTGCTACTGCTGGAATATACATCTCTCGGAAGAGTCTGGAGAACTCTTCCCAAGTGACTCGGTCCTGTCCGAGCCTCCTCTCTTCTGCTAACCACCAGTGATATGCATTTTCAGTTAACTGCATTCTGACTGCAGTCATCCACTTCTCTCTCGGAAGTTCAGCGGCTTCCAACTGATGTTGTATGTTTGTGAGCCATTCATGAACTTCTATTGGCCCTTTTTTACCAGAAAATGTACGAGGTTTGAGCTGACGGAAGTCGGTGATAGATCCCGTCGTTGTTCGCCTCGCTGGTGGATTTGCCTGCTCCAATGCGGATACCAGGCTGGTTCTCAGATACTCGGCCTCCTGACGATGGGCCTCTTGCTGAATCTGCTGCTGGGCTTGCATCATGGCATACATCATCTGGAACATCTGTTGCCCATCCATGGCTTGCCCTGGCGGGAAAACTGGCATCTGGGGAGTGAGCTGTGGTGGAGGTGGGATATCATCTCTCCGGAACCTTGGATTAGGCTGACCGGCCTGATCGCTCTGCGATGCTTGTCCTCCATTCCCCGGAGTCACTCCGTCTATATAAGTAACCACAGCATCGTGTGGCATATCCAAAGGAATCTCGTCTCCGTTCCTGGGATCCATTACTCTGCAACCAAAAGATAAACTGTAAGAACGCTCAGAGGAATCAAACAGGATGCAAATCAAGTAACAATTTCGAGTTCGATATAGAGTTCAATAATGGTTCAAATAATGGATAAGATCCTATACTTTATCCTATCCTTAGGGCAGGCTGGTTCGGTCCCTAAGTTGAAACCAAACAATTTAGTCGTAGACCTGCATGGGCCACCACAAAAACCATGTCACGCCCCAGTCCCAAAATACCGAGGGACTAGACACGTGGCAATGGCCAGCAGTACGCACCGATAGACAAACCCAATCTAATGGATCCATCAAGGCATACTTAAGCTGTAAAATCAAGTCTATGACAACATGGCACAACTAATCTCATCCACACAAGATATAAAATATGATCCACAGAATAAATAAGGAATGTAAATCATCAGCTAGTCTCAACAAGTGCTTCGGAGAACAACCCGATAAATATCTAATAAGGGTCAAAGGTCTCCAAATTCCTTAAACTCAGTGTCTACAAGTCAGGAACGATGATATGAACCCAAAGGAACTTCCAGAATTGGATTTTGATGAGCCGATCACAAAATCGCCCGTCAAGTGGAGCCTGTGGGGCCCACGATACAAGATTTTGTCAACGTTCTCTGAATCGAACCAAACTTGGGTCACAGGACCAGCGTATTTCTACGAGTCCGATGGTACAAGTTTCGTCTCGATCCGACGTGTGTATACAAAGTTACTGCGTATTCCAGAATGGACGGATACGGGGCGGTGTCGGCGGATACGCGTTGATTTCGGTGTGCACGCACATACAAATCAACTTTTACGAAATCCCACACATCCGTATCAACGTCGTGCATATTTTGGTAAAGACCGCGTGCGACCAAGTTGTCCCGTTTGGCGGGGCGCACTCAGTTCCGGGATAAAACAGGGCATTATTTTTCCTGTTTTTGGATCGCGGTTTGCAATCACCATAGGACGCGATGCACCGAGCGGGTTACACGGGCACCGAGAGGGTTATACAGTCTACGCGTAGCAACTGACGGAAACTAAAATGGAGTTACGAGGTGAGAGAAAACGGTACCTGAACAGGGCTCCGTGAACGCTGAATTCCACGTGTCCGAGGGTCAACTTCGTGTCCTGGTTGAGAATTCCCGTATCCTCGTGTCTGCTGTGAGTCCGAACTAGGGTTCTGACTCGGGGGCAGCGGGGTTTCGCCGAGGGAGATGGCTCGGGGTCGTCGACGGCCTGGCGGCAGCGGCGCCGGGTCTGGGTCTGTCGTCGGGTTCGGGGAAGGTCGCCTCGGGTCTGTCGATGGCTGGGTCGACTCGGGGGAAGCGGCAGAGCGGTGAGGTCGGCGGGGTTCATCGACGGCGAGGGGGTCGACTGGCCTGGTGGAGATGGGGACTCTGGAGGCTGCTCGAGGCGAGGAGTCGAGGGGCGGACGTAGGCGGCGCTCGCGCGGAGGGGGAAGGAGTCGAGAGCTCTGGGTTCTGTCGGCGAAGTCAGGGCATATGCAGCGGGCGGCGGAGGTATTGAGGGGGAAGTCGGGGTTCGACTCAGCGGCTGTGCGTGTGGGAAGAAGGAGGAGTCAGGGGTTGTCTAGGGTTTTGGCAGTGATGAGTTGGGGGAAGATGACGGCGCGGCGGCTAGGGCTTTCCAAGGGCTGGGCACGGATGTCGAGGCGAGAATTTATAGGCTGTGCACAGTAAATCCGGCGGAGGCTAGGGTTCCAATTGGGTTTCGGGTCCGGGTCGAGTTTGGCTCGGATCCGACCCGACCAGACCCAATATGCGGTTGGTTCAGCCAGATTGGGGTTCGGTTCAGATTAATTTGGGTTTGGCTCGGTTTTCCAATAGTTTTTAAGGCTTTAAACGCGACTCCGGAGTCCAATAAATTCACCGAAAAATACCATGTGTCCAGTTTTCTATTTTGCACCATAAAATATTATTTCCATAATATTTTAACATTAATTAACAGCATTTAAAAATCTTTAACTCATAATTACCTTGGTTCTTCATCCAGAAAAATGCTGAAAAAATCCAGGAAATTATATTAAAATTATTCTAAAAAATAGGGTATTTACAAGTTCAGAAATTTTGATAGATTTAGGGCAGAATGACAGAGTGATGGAAAACAGTTTCAGCATGTGCAGATCTCAAATTATGGCTTGGATAGATAGTGAGACTCTAGGTAGTTAAGCGATATTGGTTGACAGATTCGTCAGAGGTAGTACATGAAGTTCTTGGAGTCAGAAGTTTGTTCGGATAGAATGGTTGGATTATGGCTCAGATTTGCAGAGGAGATATAGCATGGTTCATAGTAACTGTCCATCATGATGACTTACAATTATCAAGCGTAGCTTTGGGACAGCCGACCTTAGCGATTTGACCGCCAAATCAGAAATGAATATTGTAGACCCATAGAATGACCCTTGCGGTGGCGCATTTGGGAATACGTCGAGGGAGTGGATGTGAGTGGTGTACGTTAGAGATAGATCTAAGTGACTGGGTATTAGATTTGGGAGTTCCTTGGGATAGCCTTCAGCTGAAGATGCCGCCGAAAGATCGAAGCGATGATAAAAATAGCCTAAGTCAACTGATGAGATTCAGAGTCACAGATTTTTGAAGATGGCATCGCCTCTGACTCGTCGTGCCCCGAAAGGAAATAACATTCATATGAATTGATGACTGTGAAACTAGCTTGTGAAGTTAAAGCAGCGGCTCGTTCAGATCAAATTATTGCAATACTGGAAAGGACAGATGTGCCTCAGATCTACAAGATGCATCAGAACTTAGTCTGGAATGAGTGCTCGTACAGAAGGCGAAGGTGATATCCTGTGCTTCGAGGCAGTGGAAGCAGCACGAAGAACTATTTCATATGCGACCTAGGAGTTGTGGCGAGTCTATCCACGTTGAATCGTGGCGACACTACCCCTATGGAGTGGCGGCAAAATCTTCGTGGATCACATGAACCTTAATATAGATGTTCACCCAGTGATATATTATGATTGAGGAATAGGTGTTGGGATGAGCCGATCTAAGAGCATAGTTTGATAGTTGGGTAAGTCACCTAGTTGGGGTAGTATCAGTTGTGATGATCGTTCGGAACATGAGATAATATTTGGAGACGGTGCTTGTAGAATATTGTACGATTGGAGTCATGCTATAGTTTGGTTGGTTGAGCTTGGACGGTGCCAGTGTGGATTTAGAGATAGTTGGATGTATTGAGTTGGAACACGAACTGATTTGAGTCAAGTGGAGAGATCGTTAGTGGAAAATTATCGTATTTGAGAATAATGCTTGTGCGAATGAGTTATGGAATGAACGTCAGGATTGGTTTAATTGAGAGTGAAGCAAATGAATGCCTCGGACATAAAATACCCTTATAACTTATCCAAATTCGCTATCGCTAAGCTCGGCTGAATTGTATGTATTTCAGGGACGCCTTAAATATGTGTATGATCTAAACTAAGCGATATAAGGAATTTGTATTAAGCTACAAGGAGGATGTGGGAATATAGAATTTGTGCGAGCATTCAGTGCGAGCGAGATGTTGGGTCTGAATCAGAAGAATGAGAGTTGCATGGAGTAGAGTTATGAATTGGACAAGCAGCATGCGAATAAGGAATGGATACTGGTTTGGTTCAAGGACGAACCTGATTCTAAGTGGTATATTATGTAATGCCCCTTAACCGCACGGTGCATTACGTTGAGTCAGATTGAATGAGGCAATAGTTTGTTATATTTTGATTTGTTGGATTTGGGAACAAGTATTGATTTGAGTTGGTTTTATGTACAGATCGTAAGCGGAGTTCGATGGAATCAGGTGTTCGTTCAGAGAAGTATTGGGATAGCAGGATTGGAGAGATAATGCCGTCTTCCTTAGTCCCATCGTTCGGATGATTTGGAGAGGATGGCCTACTCGTACGGTCATACCAATTGAGTAGATCATGCTTTGCATCGAACCATGGGTTTAAGGGATCGGCCGTATCGACAAGGCAGGGTGCTTAGCGAAATCAGACTTAGTGAGTAGGCTCTGTCCCTTCTTCTCTACTCCTTTATGCCTAATAATATGGAACACACGTAATAAGGCTTGGACACTTGGGACTGGAACATGGAAATCATTATAATGTGGCGTGCATAGAGTGTGTGTCATTTGGTTGAATATGATTTGTGGCTTGAGTTGGTTTTGCATTGGGCAGTTGGAGCTTGAGTTGGATTTACGTTTGAGCAGTTGGAGCTTGAGTATCTTGGTTGGAACATCGAGGCACTTCGGACGGACGAGCGAGCGTGCATCCGTGCACGAGTATCAAGTTGGGTGCTTTGTCAAGCAAAGCATTCAGTTATGGTTCAAAATCGGACAACTGCATCGGCGAGGGCGTTATGCCACTGTTGGGACATTGTGCCACGGAGCTTTCGGAGCGAGGGGTTTTTGCACCAATTGGAGCATTGTGTCGAAGCGACATAGTGCCTATGGGGATAACTTGAGATGGTGCATTGGGATATAAGTTGGAGAATGTTTATGGATAGTTGGTTGGATTAAGGCGAGTATCGTTTGGTAGGGCAAGAATGCTCGATTCTCTCGTCATACCTACTTGGTATTTGTATCGGTCACGGACAACCTGTTGCACACAGGGTTTGGTTTCCTCGAACGGGATAGGCTCCGGGGCACCGGGATCGTTCGGCCATGGAGGAGACAAATGGTAATATTCCTTGACAAGAGTGTGCATATCGATGATTAGATTAGTAAGGCTTGGATTATGGCATAGTTTGAGGATGTATATTGAGGCTTGGATTGTGGTTCGATAGGTTCACGCATTACTTGGGTTTGAGTTTGACGGTTTGCATGCTAGTCCCCTTTTGAGTTGGTTATATCTGCTTGTATATTTGCTTGAGTTGAATGGTTGTGTGTTTAACCTACTTTACAGTTTTTCTTAACATGTCATACCTCTGCCATAAAATGAATCTATGATTCAAGTAGAAAGATCACCATATAACTATTTGCATTCACTATTTCTTCTTAGTGTCAGTTTAGACGAGTGAGTTACCCCGCTCACCAGTACATCGGTGTACTGACCCACGTTTGTGGGCATTATTTTATGTATGCAGGTGTAGTGGCGCTGCTTGGATATACGAGACATGATGTATGGAACGGTAAGTACCTTTGTGGGCAAGAGAAAGAGCAAGAGTGTTGTATCGCCTTTATGGCATTCTCCTTTGTGGCATTTTTATTTGGACCCTATCGAGAGCTTCGTTGCATATACTCTGATGTGTACTTGTTACACAATACTTGAATTTTGTCGCAACTTGGTCATTTCGATGATAACTTTGATGTTTGACATCATCGCCTTGTGCGAGCGCAACTCCAGGCTTGCACGGTATCACGTCCCGATGAGAACGATTATCTCGCGGGAGCGCTGCAATGTGGTGATTCACGTTTAGCGGAGACAATCGAGCTTGTGGGAGATTATGGCGTGACATAGGAGTCACTCATCTAAGAGTCGCCTAAAGAAGATACCTCGCCAATCTTTGGATTAGGCCGTAAAATACCACCTTTGGACGCCTAGGCACACATGGGCGACACATTTAACAACACTGAATTTGCTACAAAATAAGTTAAAACAAAGCATAATTTGATGAATCAATGTGAGGCGATGCTTTATGCTAAATTGGGACTCTGAGAAAAGAAAAATGAAGAGATTGTTTATGTACGGAGAAAAGGACATTGTCATACAAAAATGAATGAATTACAAAAGTGGAACAAAATCTGCATGTTTCTAAAGTAGTGGCATTGGAGGAAGATAAAAAAAATAGAACAACAGTAAAAAATAGCCAATTATGATGAGTTGATTCTTGTTGCAAACGATTACTTAGAGTGCAATTCTAGGCATGAATCAGGATATGCAAAATTGGGGCCGAAGACAAAGAAACCTAGCAGAAGAATAGTCTAAGAAAATATAGTAGTTGATCTCTCTATGGATATTTTTATTCTTCGTGATCAAGCTCAGAAACAATTTGTATTTTGTATAGATGGAAACCAGTTTATGAGGAGAGGTCTCGAGTTTAGAAAGATAACTTCTAATTGTTTTGGTTTACCTATCCTATAGGAGATTTTGATGTTAGCTTAGATTAATAGAATAACAATGTTCAAACTAATGTTTTTGGTTTCGACCTTTTTTTAGTATCAATTTACCGTTGTAAAGTTCTATGTCATTTCTATATAGTATACCATTACTTAAAATTATCAGAGAGTTTGAGCATGAACTCATAATAATACATACAGTTTGATATAGTATCAAAAGGTGAACATGACTCCTTCACATCCTTAGATTGAATGGATCTTTAGATTTTTACACTCACTAAAGCTTTTGACTTGTGGTGCTTAACCAATTCTTCTCTTTCTCAGTTAATTTATAATAGTTAAATTAAATCGTGTGTATTCGTATCTGTCTCGTCGTCTATCTACTGTGCATCATGTATTTGTGTGCGTATAACATAGTATATTACATATTATATATTAAAAGTTCATCTTATTCTAATTTCTAATGCCATAAAAGTAACTAGCAGCGAACATTAAAGAATAACAATTGCAAGTACAAATAACATTAAATACAAGTGTTTGTGTGTAAAAATTGAGAAAGGGATGCTGATAGATATAACCTTGGAATTCTTGACACAACATTGCACGATTTTTTCTAACCACAGAGTTACTTAAACAAACATAGAATGAACATAACTGAAAGCTCCTCCTTCTCCTCCTCCTCCTCCTCCTCCTCCTCCTCCTCATGTACTTATAGTGCACAACAACAGAGAGTTTTCATAATTTAGGAAAATCTACTAGATTCATCGGATTAAGAAAGCGGAAATTTTCTTCTCTAAAATGAAGTGGAGCAAACTACCTCCTCCGAGTGGAGGAGGAGGAGGAGGACATGTTGCTCCGTGGGATCTTGGTCTCCTCCGTCGCCACCTTATCGACTAGCTTCTTCTTTGCGTTGCTACCTCCGACATTCCTGCTTCGTTTGCTACCGATGGGGTGACAAAAATTTCCTGAATGATGACTGTGTTCCCCTAGGTCCCTGAGTCACCTCTGCTCGAGATGGTCATCATGGAGCTAGTGGGAGGGGGTCTTCTCCTGGTGTTCGGGGTCCTCGACAACCACAGAGGGCTTGTTGTACTTGTTCTTCTTTTCAAGGAGCTTCTTCTCTATGGCCTTCTTGACCCATGGGATGGGGAAGAGGTCAGGAGAGATGGAGAGGGGTGATTTAATATCCGATCTACAGAGTATACCGCACTTAAATGAACAAAGTTCGAACAAGAACTCATAATAACGTATACAGTTTGATGTAGTATCATCAGTTGAATAAAATGCCTTCACATCCTTAGATTGAATGGATCTTAAGATTTACTCCCAGCTAAATCCATAAGCTTTAGTACCGATCCATATTACTTTATGACTTGTTAATTTAATGTAGTTAAATTTAACGATTGTATCCGAGACTGTCTCGCTTGTGTATACTGTGCCGCATGTACCTGTGTGTGCAAGATAGTATATTACATAAGGTATACTAAAAATTTCATCTAATTATGATTTCTAATTTCCTAAAAATCACTAGCAACTAATAAAACATAATAACAATTTAAAGTGAGAAGGGCAAGGTGATAGATATAACCTTGGAATTCTTGACCCGACATTGCATGATTTATTTTACAAACTAGATCGATCAAAATGTCTCAAAATGGAGGTTGTCAAGCTATGAAACGGCTGTTAGGGAGGTGATAGAAGACCTATGTTTTCTAAGACTTCACACTCATTTATAAATACATCTTTTTTCTATAGGAAACAAACGGTATATTCGACCACAGATATCCATGAAGGTTGGAAGGTCAAATGAATAAATGTCATAAACAAATGCTAGCGTAATGATAAATTATTCAAATCCATAATGTTGTATTCTAGTATACAACCTTGAGTATCTACTTGCTAAGGTGTTTGCAATCTAATAGAATGTTAATTGAAGTTCATTCCAAAAGTTATATGTTTCCATTCTGCTCTCTTTTTCCATTTGATTTGGTTTTAAAAAACATTTCTTCTGAAACTTTGATTTAGCATATTCTCATAATATCCTCATAATGAATGATTGATATATACATATTGGTTTTTCAACTATGTTAATGGACACAGGAAAATGGTGTATGTATTTGTATCATGTTTGTACCCATGTACGTACCCGTGACCGTAACACTCTACCGTAGGTAACTACTTGTGTGTTTATTTGAAAATATTTGTATCTCGTACCTATGTCATGTTCGTATCCATATTCATGCAACATAGTTTTTCAGGTTCCATATTTATCAGAATTGAAGAAATCTGGCATAATCGATTAGGTATTAAGCAATCATTAACTTGCTTTTATAAATGTGTGAAATTTCAAGAATTAAACATATAGATGTTGTTGTCTGCTATTCTTCGACGACTTTTATTAATGATTCACAGTATCGATATTGGAATCTTCTTAATTAGCAGTTTTGAGACCTTTCTTTTTCTTTTTGGCGGGTGGGGGTGGGAGGAGGTACAAAGAGTTGGTGAATAAGTTCCAATACTATGAACTATGTTGTTTTAAAAGTATAAAGCTTGCATGTAGTAAGAGTATTATTCAAGGCTTCTCTAGTCTAACTTAGTCTTTGCAATAGTCTAAGAAGATTGACGGATAGTGTCTGTGTTGGAATTGACTTTAACTATGTTGAAGGCAAAAACATCGCATACGGTTTAGAGACACTTTTCAAAAATGTGTAAAAAACTGTATGAAAGAAGAATATAAAGCAAATTCTACATGTTTCTAGAGATAGGAGAATTAGGATTGAAGAAAAGGAAATGAAGAGCAACAACAAAACTAATTACTATAAGCAGTCTTGCTACAAAATAAGTCAAAATAATTTAAAATTTGAGATATGAATCTAAGGCTAAGCTCTATGCTAAATTGGGACTGAAGAAACATGAAGATACTATTTTCAGAAGAAAATGCACATAGAAAAATATTTTAAAATAAAAAAGGAACAAATTGCAAAAGTGTAGCAAAATCAGCATGTTTCTAAGTAATGGCAAAAAAATACAAGAGCAGTAAGAAAGCTAATTATTATGAGTCGAATCTTGTTGCAACATGAGTCATACGAGTGCAATTCTAGATATGAATAAGAATATGCTGAATTGGGAGTGACGAAAAAAAACCTTGTAGAACCATGCATTGTAGCGACACGTCCTGTTCTGCCAGAATGTCGATTCAAACGGCGCAAGCGCAAAAACCCGAGTCTTGATGCAAAGGCATTGGACTTGGCTCTTCAAAGGAGCTCAGACTTATACTTTCAAAGGAGCGCTCGGAGTCTCGCTCGTCCGACGTGATCCTCGCTCAGGTGGGTGGTTCCAATGAACTTGTCTTTGCTTAGCCTGCACAACTAAAATATGGTTATACATGTGCGTTCGCTAGAACGATAACCCCTTGCATGTTAACAAAAGAACCAACGCACCTAGCTAAGGGAATAATCCCATCTTGTTTTGCTTGTATAGAACATGGAAATGGAAATGGATTATATAGATAAACTCTCGCACCGCACCCCACGCTCGTAAAAGCCGTACTTATATGTTTCACATAAACTCGTTACTCGATCAAGATAGAGTAGTCCCTTACCTTTATGTTACAATACTTGTCACTCAATTTTTTTGCTACGGATTGATATCACGATCTATGCCCTGATTCACTTGGTTCCATCGATATATGTGTCACGCCCCAATCCCAAAATATGTAGGACTAAAAATACGTAAGTATGTCAGCCGTATGTATATGAAAACTCTAATAAATGGAAACTATAACACATATGTACGCTGTATTATGAATAATAATTCATAAGTGGTATATAATTGTCACAAGTCACAAGGCATAACTAAATCTCATCCACAAAAAAATCATAAAGAATAAATGATCAAATATATCAATGAACCAAATATGAACTAGTTGAGAAGAACTAATAGTTGGATGGAGATAAATCCACTACAAAACTAAAATATAAAAATAAATACAATAATTACATCATCTAATAATCAGAGAGGCTCGAAGGAAAGACCTCTTCGAAAGAGAACGAAGTAGCAAGTCCTGATCCGTGCTCCTGCGAATAGTCATGATCGTCTACACCTGGAAAGGGACCAGGTCCTCAGAGAGACGTAACAAGATACATAGAAGTATGCCAATAAATTACTGAAAATAAACATCCAAAGGGTCGCCTAACCGTCTATATGCATGCACTTTGAGAACAACTTTCAAACACGTGGGCTATCTGACTAAAATGGGATTGACATTATTCTCTCGGAGAATCAGGGGCCTAAAAAGCATGACGTCTTTTGAACGTCAGAGGCCGCCTGTAGATATATAATATAGGGGTCATCTGACCATGCATCTCCGGCAGAGCGTATGGGTTACATAAAGAAAAGTGCAAAAGACCCCAAACGCTTTACTTGTTGTTCTCCCCACCCTATGCTCTATTCATGCCATATCCATGACATGATGAGACCTCTAATAACTGCCAAGTCTTCTAACATATCTCTATTAGCAGTTATTTTCTATCGCACGTCTCATATGTACTGATGATCAGTCAATACGTAAGTCCGTGATCTATATGAGACTCACAACTCATGTAAGAAATGTGTCACAGCCAAATAAATATAAGAATGCCTCATGATAATGGGGTGGTCTCATAAAACTACGTTAACATACATAATATATAATAAAGACAAAATACGATGCCACAGTCGTTGCACCCGTTATTCTTGGACGCGCAGTTTATATTGCAGTTAAAATATATGAACTAAATAACAGAAATAAAATGCATGCACCATATGGAATGTAAATCGCAGTACAATAGCAAGGTATACTTGCCTGGCAGAAAAGCTGCGTAATGTAAACATCCAGGTGTCAAGTACAGAGTATTAGAAACTATGGAATCTGAATAAATGTCTCCGGATGCAGAAATAGATATCACCAAAGTCTCCAAAATCAGCGAGATAGTCAGAAAAGTCTACCCTTTCGTCCAATTTGGACACAGGAGCAAAACGGTAATTTTAGGTCAAAGCGGGGTCCATGTGTTGCCCATTTTGTACCAAAATACGTGTCAGGGATAAAGGTCTCTAAATGAGATAAATTATAGGTCAAACAAATCTTAAATATCAATACAAACTCAACGGTATGTCCAGTTTTGGATTCTGGTGAGCCAATCACAAATGCGCCCTTCAAGTCAAACCGTGGGACCCGCGAATTGGCGGCTCGGTCAACTGTTTCGGAATCGCATAAAACCTGGGTCACAAGACCAGCGTAATACAATGAATCCAATGGTGCAAGTTTTGTCGTATTCCGACAAGCGTACACAAAGTAGGGTGGTTGTTTGTAAAAGTTGCGATACGAAAACTTTTATGGATACGGGTTGATTTCGATGCGCACACACGTCCGAATCAACTTTCGCAAAAGCCCACACGTTAGGATATACTATGTCACGTCCCGATCTCCCGCAGGCAATCGGCCGTTCCCGCTAGGCGGGAATCACCCTCGCCAGCAATCCCGCGGAACGATCGCTTGACCCATCCGGGCGTGATGCCGCACGAGCGTGAGCCACGCCCGTACAAGGCCATAGTTCATTGGCTGGCGGTAAGAGTTCTAAGCCACAGAGTCGCACAGATTGTCCGAGTGCAGCGGAGTCATGAATGCATAGGCGATCGGTAACAGGTTCACTAAGTCGAAAAATATAGCGGGAGCATTGAAACACAAGTTGAAGTAAAGCAAGCTCTTTTATTGATATGAACAAGTGTTACAGGCGGCGTATAGCCGAGATTACAAGTCGCTCAAGCCTCTCTCTCTGAAACAGTAAAAGCGTGCTAAGTGGCTACAATTATAGAATGATTGTACAGGCGATGTTAAGGCGATGTTCACAACATTATGTCTTGTATATGTGCTTTAGTTCCGGACGCACCGTTGCTTCGGAGTGATCTTCACGCCTAAGCACGCACGTTGGAGGCATCCGCATCGAACGAGGTTCTCCCGCACCCTACATACAAACTGGTGGATTATCAGTACATTGAATGCACTGGTGGGGAAGCTACTCGCCCGCTCGACAAATCCAAACACGTAATACAGGTTCCGTGCACAACTATTAAGTTGTCTTTCTAGTTGCCTTAGGATCAGTTTCATGCGAATATTGAATAGCCTAATCCGTGTGGCAGTGCGCCGTGCGACATGAGAGGAAACACGGCGAGACTTACCATCTCCTTCCCTGTCCAAGGCAAACATTGTTAATTCAAGCACGGGCAAGTATAAGCATTCAGGAGCATAGCATATGCAACATGCAAACACGAGAGTCATTGAACGGGACAATAGTTGGTGTGCTCAGTTGTTCTTTGATGCGATGCAATGACTCGCATGCGGATAGGATGACTTATCTATATGAACATGAGTCGCTGGCAAAGCCATAAAGGACTAATCCCAGACGAGAATGGAACGCAACGAGAGCACACGATGCGTTATGAACCATTTCGCCCGTACACGATGGATTGCACATGTAGTCCAAGGCCAAGATGGAATACAACCAAGTACACGATATGTTGCAAACCATCTCGCCAGCACACGATAGACTACACATGATGTGGTCCTAGGCCAAGTGGAATGCAACCAAGTACACGATATGCTGCAAACCACTCGCCTGCATACGATGAACCACACTTGAAGTTCCATCCGGATCGGAGCGGCCCCAGTGCCCCGGTGACCGTCCGTGGAACTATGCCTCTTTTTCGAGTTGTCCACGACATGCAAGTCAGGGTCAAACCAATCTCAGGCAACACGATTTATTTCACCAATCTCAGGCAACACGATTTATTTGACCAATCTCAGGCAACACGATTTATTTGACCAATATCAGGCAATACGATTTATTTGACCAATCTCAGGCAACACAATTTATTTGACCAATCTCAGGCAACACGAATACACGATATACTTGAACCATGATTCTACGTTCAGTGAGTGACTTGCCTTGATGCATTCCCCTGGTTCGGGGCTGCCTTGGGTGACCTAACGGTCCCGGATACTTGCAGGTTCATTCAGGCACGGAACGACTACGTAGTAGTCTCCCGGGGTTTGGATGAAAATATGGCAACATTACAAGCAGACAAGCATGCGTTTCTAAGGAACATAATCAGCACGTTTGCTCGGGCCCGAAGGTAAGCCGAGAGATGAAACCGTTAGGGACTTAGCATACGAGGGTCTGAATACGAGCAGTATTTCAATTTCCATGTTCTAGCATAAGCAATACAAGTTGGGATTATTCCCTTAGCTAGGTGCGTTGGATTTATTAGCATGCAGGGGTGATTCACCTAGCGACTAGCATAAATATTCCAGATTTTATGTGTGTTGGCTAAGCAAAGACAAGTTTACCGTAGCCACCCACCTTAGCGATGATTCGCCTCGGT
Source organism: Iris macrosiphon (assembly GCA_036927795.1). Classification (NCBI taxonomy): domain Eukaryota; kingdom Viridiplantae; phylum Streptophyta; class Magnoliopsida; order Asparagales; family Iridaceae; genus Iris; species Iris macrosiphon. The sequence goes on along the minus strand of JAYESA010000007.1, from coordinate 4,767,736 downwards.
AGAGCGATACGTCAAGCGAGCCTCTGAAAGCCGAAGTTGATTTCCTGTAGGGACAAGTCTGGATATCCTTTGCTTCTCCTTTGAGGCAAAGCGGGTCGGAACAGTTGCACTATTGCCGTTTGAAACGGCAGTCCGCTTGAGCGGAACAGGGTATTACATACTATATGCGCCTTTTGGTGCAATTGGTACGCGATGAGGCAGTCTTGTTGTAACGCCCCACTACGAATGGTTACTTATGGAACACTAGCTGCTTCGACTCGGTTAAGAATCGAGTCTCGGGGAAACCTTACCGCCAAATCAACACGGACGAAGTGCAATAAAATATTCCAATTGATGGAATGACTTCTATTGAAATGAGTCTAAGAGTTTTTGTTGGTTTCTTTGCTTCTTGGTTTTGTGTTGCTTTGTGTTTTGAGTTGCTTTTGATGACTTGGTTTTCATGATTTTACTTTCTCGCTTGCGCGTTCTTTCGAATCGTAAGGGAAAGAGATCGAAGTATGCTAACCAAGTATTGTTGCATTTTCAGGAAGCATAACCAAAGAGTGAACGTCGCTTAAGGCTTCCTCATCCTCTCGTTCGATTCATTCGGTGAGTGGCTTAGGCCATTTGATGAATCTTTCAGTTCATACGCCTCAATGAAATGATATCTAGTTCACTAAATATCGCCTCACTAAAAAGATAAGCTAAAGAATGAACTGTATGCAATATACATAGAGTTTCTGCTTTACTTCAATTGAATGTTGCCCCTTACTCACTTGTTGCATCACTATATCATGCATTAAACCTTCATGGTTAGTGTTTGTGTCAAGTGTAAAAGAATAATTGAGAAGAGTCTAGTAGTCCGCCCTGATGTTCCGGTCCTACGAGATCTAGGGGGTGTGGCTATTAGATTGTTATATGCTTGCTAATGTTGTGCATCCTAAGAGTTTGATTGATAATGTTGCTTGTTATGCATGGGTCTCAGATAACTTGTGCACAAGGTAATAGTCTCTCGATCGGTTTCTGGGGCACTGGAAATCGGTCGATCCGGAAGGGATTGTGAGAGCACCCTGATGTTTCGTTCCTACGGGATCTAGGGGGGTGTTGTTGTCCATCATTGGGGAAACTCATGGACCGTCATATAGATAGGGCGCATGCTAGGTTTACCTTCTTGCATACCTATCATTTTGACACCAAAGATTGATACATAAGTTTATTCATATGCAAATTGTGTCTAACTTGTGTGTCTGCTGCAGGGATAACCGCTCGGCCGTGGGTAAGAATTATCATATACATATGCTATATATCGTCTATATTTTCTTGTAAATTGCTAAAAAGAATTAGATAACCAGAAAGATCACCTAATAATGGTAACTTC
>JAYESA010000007.1:4748879-4761379 GCA_036927795.1 Iris macrosiphon | reverse complement strand
CATTTACTAACTAACTCCTATTCCTGTACACTGATATCCATATTAACTAATCATTTATCCACAAGATCCCTGAATATATCCATATTGCACACACGTCTATTAACACCTAAATCTGATGCCAAGAATCTCTAATATAATCATGATTCAATAATGCATTCAAGTTGATACCTCTATCTCCTTAGTACCATACTCTCTGTCAGTTCCCGTTCCTACTACAATTGTCCATACTATTTTCTCATCATTCCAGTGCACACCAAGTGTAACACCATACTAAGTGCTAAACCCTTTCTAATGCAACTCTAGATGGACACCCAAGTCAGTCTGCGGTGCCACCTCAATCATGCTCAAGTCATCAGATCCTTACACATGTATATCATCTTCTCATATATTAATATTCATATTTCTCATCCACCATAAATTTAATTCTCAAAATACTCATCAAGGTTTAACTTCTCGATCAACTTAAAAATAAATGCATATGCCTCCTCAAAGTCAGATACTCAACATTGAATAAAAATTTTAATCACTTCTAAAATCTTTGTAGCCTTGACCATTTTTATTGAATCAATATTTGAAATCCTCAAAAAAAAAATTTAATGACATAATCTCAACTCCTTAATTATTCTAAAAATAAAATTTTTATTTCCACCTTTTAATTTATAATTCCACAAGGGTACATATCAGTGCTCACGGCCTCTGATACTCAAGGTGCACTCAATGCATCTAGTGTCTATAATTGTGTACTAAAATTGTACTGCCTGAACCACTTGTACTATTACCTCCTATGATTAACGTTATCACCACCTGTATTTTCTTTTATGATTTCAATTTATGTCAACTGGTATATCACCCAATTATCATCGCACAGAGTGCTTACTGTTATTAACGTTATTCTCGACCAATCCTCGATATAGAATCATCAGCACTCTTGGTATTATATCACTAGCTTCATTAATGGATCATCTCATCAAGCTCATTATAACTCATGATTACATGTATCTACTATAACACTCATGTTTCTTTACTCTCATGGGTATGTGTATGGTTCCTCATCTCGATGGTTGTATAGGTATTTCCTTTTAACCTTTCATAGCCTGTTACACTAATCTGTGATACGCTTCACCATCTTCATTATCTATTCCGATATTTCTCTACTCAGGACACCTCATTAACTTTATTCGTATATAATTCTTACCCTTAACATTTTCGATATCAATCATCAAATTGAACATTATGCTCCATAAATCCTTAACACAATTCCTGGATACTTAATTGTTCACGTAGATCATCCAATTGCATAATCATGATTATCCAGGACGGGTATGTTGGCTCTGATACTAACTCTTGAACTATCACTGATACTCTATACTCTCCTTAACTCTCAGTCTCTAATGACACTTCTCCTAGAACCATTGTTACAAGGTACTATGCTAAGGGCTAACTCTAGATTAATGCCTAATGCTCCCATGTCCAACATAAGAAATACTTACAAACTCACAAGTCACACTCAGTCAAACTAATACAAGACACAACCAAAATTGCAAGTCACTAATTATACTAACAAAGAATCCTCAAAGAAAATAAGCTCAAAAGGAACTGGATCAAAGATGGAAGGTATCTTTACTGCTAGTAAAGAAAAGAAGCGATGGAACAAAGTCCTGGAATAACATAAATAGATAAGTCTTGAGATGATACTTTAAGAACCAATTTAAGATACAACCTGATAATCATACACGTCTGTCTGAAATTATGACACTTAGAATCCTCGCCACGCCAGTAAGCATAGATGCGATAAACGATAGGTTTCGTAACTAAGGTATGCAACTCTATAATCATGTCGTCTAGAATCTTCGCCACGCCAACCGGTATGGCTGCGAGAGACTCTAAGTTTCATAACTATAGTATGTACATCCAAGTCAGGTTCCTACGTTCTCGTCACCACAGCTAATATGGCTGCGATAAACTCTAAGGTCCATAACCCAAAGTAGATGCTTTACCTTTCTCACTGTCCTCATCAACATATGTCATCAGATGATACCGTAAATTTTAGCACATAAAATTCATCTCGATATGAAATTAATTCAACAACGATACCAAGAATTAAATTTAACAACTGGTCAACAAGAATCAAACCCAACAATGATACCAAGATTTTAATTTAATAACTGATCAATAAGGATCAAGTTCAATAACAACAAGCGAGAGCAGACGGGAACAAGGGGAAAGATTTAAATTGGAATTTATAATGAGATTCTCAAGGGTCGTCCCAGGAATCTCTCAAATAGTTTATGATTGAGTATCCTCTCTCATCCTAGTATCCTATGTCCTATATTCTATAGCAGGTACGCAGTAGTACAACTATGACGTCGCACTACTACGACATCGCATAACTAGCGAAGTCTGACCTGCATGGGCCACCACTAAAAACGTGTCACGACCCGCACCCGGTTTAGGGGCACGAGTGCGTGGGTACGTCCAGCCTACGCCGCAGCATCGGCGGTAGAACGCTGTCTAGGTCATGTAACTATCTAATCAAACTCACGTGAATACCCAACTCCATAAGGGGACGTGGATATCACTATAAAATGAACAACATACTCAATCACAACTACAGCACGATAAGAATTTAAAGAAACAAAGAATACAACACAAGTCTAATGACAAAATAATCATACCTGCAATCAGTAACAACCAATCCCCAAGTGTCCGAAACAAGTCCACTAAGGTCACAGTCTGGAAAAATATTTTCCAGTCAGGAAGGAGCAAAGTACATCTCTAAATAGCAGTTCTATATAAATGACATAAACTATGTAGCAGTTCTAGATGGAAATATACCAGAAGCATGTATAGGTACGAAAAATAAAAGAAATGCTAGAAATACTGTAAGTAAACGCAGGAGAAGAAACAATATGTCCATGAGCAAGAACCTATGACTAAGTGTTTGAGTACTAGTTTTAACATGTGATCGGCTTGGGATCTTGATCAGGCTGGTTACATGTGATTAGCTATGATTCACGAAGGTCAGGCTAACCGTTGGTTAGCTATGATGCATGTAGAGGTCAGGCTAATCACACATAACAGCTATGAGGCACGGAGAGGGTCAGGCCGCACCCGACGTGAGATGTGGGGTGAGCTATGGTGCATATAAAGTTGGGTATGATCACATATCTACACTAAAATACTCCCCACCCCCGACTGGTATAGTAGATCCAATCATGGTACGCTATGGCACGGGATTCCCTAGGGAGGTAGCAAGTCTCCCCGGAAATCAGTGTCTGTACATGTACAAGATAACAAGGAAACAAGTCTTGTACAAGCTACACCATGAATAAGGAATAACATCTCATGACGAGATCCGTGTATACCAATCCGTGTAACCAATGTGTCAAGAACATGGATATTTACACTAGATACAGTGAACATAGGAGATATCATAAATTAGAAACTAATCAGAGAATGTACTCGCCTTGGGTCCTTAGCTGTCAATACCAATGTCCTGTCCCAGAGTGTCGTCTGGAGGAACCAACAGTCCTAAAAAATATTTTAAATACAACATTTGCATCAGATGCTACGCTAACACACAGTCTATAAACACTGGCTTCAGGGTCATGCCAGGCAGGGCACTAGTCCGTTAGGGTCACCTAGTAGGGATACATATTTAAATAAACATCTCATTAACTAACTAATATATATAATTTCCATAAATTACAATAATAGATATATGTATAAATATATTCTTTAAAATAAATAATTCTTGTACGTATATATAAACATAATAATTTATACTTACAATATTTTATACATGCACCAAATTTAAATATATTTACAATATATATATATATATATATATATATATATGCCTTTTAAAATACATATTTGATTTATACTAGTTGAACATTATATATGTATACTCATATATATGCCAAAAATACATTTTAGAATATATATATATATAGTCAACATTTTCATTTAATATACTAACACTAATACACCAAATTAAATTTATACTAGCATATAATTTTTATTAAATAGATATCATAAAAATAACCCAATGTATATATATATAAATATATATACATATACCCATACATTATATGTATACCAAAAATATTATTTAATATGTATACGTTAAATACCTACACATTAAATAATATATACTAACACATATACTACTAAACATTAGTTTAAAAATACATATTTACATATACAAAATATATACCAATATACATATATATACATGTCTACACATTAAATAATATATACAATAGAATTTTAATAATATATTTATATACTTATACATATATTAAACATTAAATAAATACTGTACGTATACCTGTATTAGACATTAATTAAAATAATACTCTACTCATATACCTACACATTGATTAAATATATATACAATCATATATACAATACATTAGATATATATATACATACATATATATATACATATATATATATATATATATATATATATATATATATATATATATAAAGAAGGAAAGGGGAGGAGTTTACTGTGGTCGGCTGGCCGGAAAGATGGCCGGACCGGAGGGGACAGCGCCGGAGAAGCTGTATGGGTCGGCGGTAGATCGGCTGGGTCGAGGCAGTCACCGCGGGGAGTACACAGAGAGCCGCCGGGGATGGGTGCTCGGGATGACCGGACTGACAGCGGCCGCCGGACTGCAGTCGGGTGGAGCTCGGCTTGGCGTCGGAGTGTAGACAGCGGAGCCGCCGGGGTACACCGCAGGGAGGGAGTCGTCGGGCTACGCCGGACTGTGCACGCCGGAGTTCAGAGGGGTTGTCGGAGTCTTGGCTGACTGGAGTTGCAGAGGGAGTCCGAGCACTGGCTGACCGGAGTTCAGTGCAGCGCCGGAGGGAGAACGCAGAGGGAGCCGCCGGGGTCGTGCAGCGGGAGGAGTCTGGCCGGTCGGTGGGCTCGGGATGGCCGAAAGTTGATGGGATTAATGGTGGTGATGACGATCACAGTGGGAGGAGGAACTCGTGAGGTGGAGGAGGAGCTTGCCGGCCGGTGGGTGATGCCGTGGCCGGAGGGAGATGAGCAGCCGGAGGGTGGAGCGCCGGCGCCGGGTGAACAGTAACTGATGGTCGGCCGGGGGTGCTTGCACAGTGGAGGGTGAGGGATGAACAGGAACTGAGTTGAGTTCCCCCCCCCCCTCCCCATTTGAATTTAAGTTCAAAAGAACAAGGAAGAAGAAGAAGAAGAAAGGAAAAGAAGAAGAAAATAGAAGAAGAAGAAGAAGAAAGGAAGAGGTTGGTTCCCTACGTTGGAGGCTTGAGGAATTTTGGAGGCTTGTGAGGTGGGGGAAAACCTAGGTTTCTTGGGATTAGGGTTTGAGGGTACAAGATATTAAATAGGGAGAGAGGGTGTGATGGAGGGTGAGGATTTGAACCCTTAGAATGAGTGGCTCAGATTTGACATGGAGAGAAAAATAATTCATGGGAGATGAGGGTGAGAGATTTAATTAAAATATTAATAGGGCTCCCTCATTGTTTTAAACAAATGAGGTGTTGACACAAAATGCCAATTTGCAAATTGACCCCCTTAAATTTGGGGTATTTGCACAGACGCATGAAATGACGAAAATTTGACGGACGATTCGGTGTCCGGTGTTTTGTAGGGTCAGGGACGCTGTAAGATTTGTGTGGGCTCAAATAACAGGGCACTGGAATTAATTTGGGATTTTAGAATCAGATAAAATAGTATCCTCAATTTAAATAGAAATAAATGCAAGTTGTGTTCAACAATTAATTAGGAGTACATGGGGCCAAAATCAGGTCAGGTCATCAATACCAATAGTAAAAAAGACTCAGAACAGAATATTATCCTAATTTGGGCCGCACGAAAAATAGGTCAAGATTGCCTCCAATTTTCGATTGGAACGCACAACGATAAAAAATAGGAATTTATTAAATAACGTCCACGACAATTTTTGTGCGGCCAGAAATATTGTACAGAGCATAAATATGAGTTGCAAAAATAGTAGAATGGAAGGCGGGCATGTCTAGGGCAAGATTGTGAAATTTATTGGCAAGCAAAAGTCAGGGTAGCGCTCCAATTATCGAAGCAAGGCAATGCGCAATAATTAAATAAATTACGGTAATTAATTAAAATCTCCAATAAATAATTTATAAATAAAACAATTTATTACAAAATTCCACAATTTGGGACAGGTTTCACCTATTGGGCTTCTAGGTCAAATCTACCAGCTCAAACACAAATGAACACTGTATATAATATATATTAAATTACACATCTCACATATTTATTCAAAACAAATAATTATCACACAATTACTTAATTATAACTACCATAATATTAAATATTATAAAAAGTCAAAAATACCCCTGTTTTCGGAATGTGGTAGTGACACAGAGTGTTATTTAGTCCGCCGGGTGAGCCAGAGTTTCAGTTTGCCAGAGGAGCAGCGGAGCAGAGCGAGGGAGTCTTCTGCGGAGCCCTGGTGGTACAGTCAAGGTTGCTACATCCACTGATAGCGGAGTACATGGATGTCTTTCCGGAGGAGTTGCCAGGGTTGCCTCCGGACAGAGATGTGGAATTCTCTATAGACTTGGTGCCAGGCACGGAGCCGATATCCTAGCACGTCTATAGAGTCAGCAACAGTGAGCTGATAGAGTTGAAGAAGCAGGTGGATGAGCTTCAGGACAAGAGATTTATCTGATCTAGTTCTTCTCCGTAGGGTGCTCCGGTACTTTTTGTGCCGAAGAAGGATGGGTCGATACGGATGTGTATCGACTACAGGGCTCTGAACAACCTCACAATCAAGAACAAGTATCCGTTGCCGCGTATTGATGATCTTTTTAACCAGTTGAGCGGAGCGAGGGTATTTTCCAGGATTGATCTGAGGACAGGCTACCACTAGGTGAAGGTCAGGAGGGAGGATATTCCGAAGACAGCTTTTCGGACCAGATATGGACAGTATGAGTTCATGGTGATGCCGTTTGGGTTGACTAATGCCCCGACAGTGTTCATGAATCTAATGAACAAGGTATTCCATCAGCATCTGGACATGTTTGTGGTGGTGTTTATAGATGACATCTTGGTGTATTCGAAGACCCCAGAGGAGCATGAGGAGCATCTGAGGATAGTGCTGGAGACTCACAGGAAGGAGAAGCTTTATGGAAAGCTTTCGAAGTGTGAGTTCTTCCTTGACAAGGTTGAATTCCTTGGTCATGTGGTGACTGGAGAGGGGATCTCGGTGGATCCGAGAAAGATCATGGCAGTTGAGGCATGGAGTGCTCTGAGTTCAGTAGCAGAGGTCAGGAGTTTCCTAGGACTGGCAGGTTACTACAGAAGATTTGTTCAGGAATTTTCCCGGATTGCAGAGCCGTTGTCTAGGCTGACCCGGAAGGACGTGGAGTTTGTTTGGTCAGAGGAGTGTCGCCTTTGATGAGCTGAAGAGGAGGTTGACGACAGCTCCAATGTTGACGTTGCCATCAGGGTCTGGAGGTTTCACTATCTATAGTGATGCATCGGGGAAGGGACTGGGTTGTGTGTTGCAGCAAAATGGGAGGGTGATTGCCTATGCTTCCAGGCAATTACGTCCTCATGAGAAGAACTACCATACCCACGATTTGGAGTTGGCAGCGGTCATCTTTGCTCTGAAGTTATGGAAATACTATTTATACGGAGAGCGTATGGAGATCTTCACAGACCACAAGAGCTTGAAGTACGTGTTTACTCAAAAAGAGCTGAACATGAGGCAGAGGAGATGGTTGGAGTTGATGAAAGACTTCAACATATTATTACAATACCATCCAGGGAAGGCGAACGTAGTTGCGGATGTACTGAGCAGGTATCCGATAGCTATGTGCCTGACTACAGATCGTTATCTTCTGATAGATCTAGAGAGCTTGGGCATTGAGGTGATAGTGCCTGGAGTTGAGATACAGATGTGGGGACTGCAGATTCAGTCAGAGATGGTAGACCGGATCAGGGATACACAGTTTGACCTGCGCCACCCGAAGTCTATCTCTAATGAGCTTGACCTTCTCTGCCGCATCAACCACCATCTCTGGGCCAAGCAAAGCTCTCTCGCCTACATCATCCTATGAGATAATGTAGGACAGGCAGCGGCATTGGGCCGATAGCCACCGGAGACCACCGGAGACCTTTGGAGTTCTAGGGTTAGGGTTTGGACACGGCGGTGGCCGGCCGGGGGCCTGGGCGGCGCTGGCTGGCCGGTGGTGGTCGGGGAGTGTTCGCCTGGGCGAGGCGGATCCGTCGACGGGCGGGGCGGCGCCGGAGGCCGACGGGAGGCGGCCGCTGCGGCTTGCCGCTGCTGCTGCTGTTTGCTGCTCCGGCTGGGCTTCGTCGGGGAGGAGAAAGTGGCCGGTGGCGCGCGGCGAGGCGAGGGAGGGGCACGGCGGGGCGCGGCGAGGCGGTCGGGTCTGGACGGAGCGGTGGCGGCGAGGGTCTGAGCGGCCGGGGGGGAGCTTTATAGGGAGGCGAGAGGGGGAGGGCTGCCGAGCGGGGCGGGGCCGTTAGGCGGAGGAGGCGGAGGAAAAGGCGGGGGTCGCGGAGGGCTAGGCGCTGCGGGCGCCGCGTGGCCGGCCGGAGCGGCGAGGAACGCGGCAGCGCGCCGGGAACGGGGGTCGTGGGGGGGGAACCGGTCTCCGGCGGGTGCGGGCGGCTAACGGGTCGGGTTGTCCGACCCGACCCGACCCGGTAATGGTTGGGCTGGGCCGGTCCACTGGGCCGGGCCGGCCCAAAACAGAAAATAAAATAAAAATAAATAAATACAATAATAATAATAATAATAATAATAATAATAATAATAGTAAAAATAATAAATAATAATAATAATAATTAAATAAATGGTTTTAGGTGATTTAAAATTAGGTCCGGGACCCGATAAATTCCAGAAAAATTGCCCTAAGTCCAGTTTTTCATTTTACACCCAAAAATATTATTTTCATAATATTTTAATATTATTTATTATTAATTAAAAATTATGTAATAATTTAAATCCCTGATTTTAATTACAGAAAATTCCCAGAAAATTCCAGAAAATTGTGAAAAATCCCAATTTTAATATTTTTGAAAAATCAGGGGCTTACAATCTACCCAACTTATAAAAATTTCGTCCTCGAAATTTAAAATTATGGTAGGGTTCTCTCTGTCCAATCTCACCTGGTTGCGGTCACTACCCAACTTAGAATTTTACCCATATATTATCTAAGGCTGTACAACTAGTGAGGCTAGGTCTCAACTTAATAAATCATGGGATTGAATTTTTTAGTCTGCAACACAAAACACATCACCTAGGGTATTGCCTTAGTCATAAAGGGTTATCCTCAATTTGACCGGTCTGAGGGGTACGTCTAACACTACAATTCAACTTATATCAAACACAGGATTTTGTCCTTCCGAAGTAAGGGAAGACGAGGGTCAATAATAAAGAGTTTAAGGGCGAGGTGTAGAACAGAGGTATAGGGATCAAGGCGTTTAAAGAATTCTGATGGGGATTGTCAGGCGGTTATGGATTGAGATCCTATTCTGGTAATCATTTCTCCGCATGCTCGTATCAGTATAATTATGTAACTGATACGATATGCTCGGACACATTTAAGGGCAAGTATACTAGTCACTATATCTCTCAATCCACGTAAGGTAGTCGTGCGAAGTGCGAATCAAAATGCACTAAGGTTGATCAGACCGTAGTACACTGATTCTGAGTAGACACTTGTATTAGTGGGGTTGATCAGGCCTCAATAATACATGTGTCATGAACAAGCCCGATGAAGGGTAAGCTTGTAAAACTAGGCTATAAATAGCAGCATATATCAAGTTCAGTAAAATTTAAGTGCGCTAGATAATGGTGAAAGGAGGTACAAATTATTGAAGTCACAAAATAACACAAAAGCACAATAGTAAAAAGTCTCTAAAACAGTTATCAAATTTTAAAAGCATACTAGGTTATTTAGCAAGTTCAAAATTACTAGGTTGGGGCTGAGGTCACGAACCAATAGGCACAAAAACAATACTAGAAGAGATATCTACGAATCACTTACGCGCATTAGCTGCTTCCAGATTTGGCTCGTTCTCCACGGTCATCACGTAAGCTTGTCCGCGTCTTGGAGTAGCGGGACAGTCCCTCACTTGATGTTCTGTTGACCCACAATATAGGCAGGCACCCAGTCTCTTCCTACAAACTTGCCAGGTGTGACCTTGTTTTTGACAAAAGCCACAAGTGGGAACTCGTTGATTCTGTCCTTGAGCTTGGTGTTGGGGTGCTGTGGCTCGAGGGAGAGGACGCTGGGTTTGCTGCGGGGACCTCTGCTGTTGTTGTTGTTGAAAAGGGCGTTTGTTGGGTCCCGCATTTCCGGTATCTCTTTCTCGCTTTAGCTTATGCCCCATGTCTCTCTCAACGCCTTGTGCCACGTTTAAGATTTCCTCATAGGTGCGAGCCCGGCTGGTGGTGACAGCAAGGCGGATATCCGGAGATAGCCCCTTCTTAAATCTTCGGGCTCTGTCCTCCGGGGTACGAACCATGTACTCCGCAAAGTGGCTTAACCTGCTAAATTCAGCAGTATATTCATCAACAGTCATGTTACCTTGTTCCAGTCTCTCAAATTGGCTTTCGAGAGCTTTCCGAGCTACTTCGGGGTAGAATTTCTCCTTGAACAGTCTCTTAAAATCTTCCCAGGTGAGGTCAGGAGCTGATAGTTGGGGTTCATCTCTGAACCAGGTTCGAGCAATGTCGAACAGTTGCAGGCTTGCGGACTCCACTTTGAGATCATCGGGAACCCGAGCAGTCTTCAGGAGTCTCTCGACATTCTCTATCCACTCATCAGCGTAGAGAATGCCCTCAGTTCCATAGAATTCCAGAGGCCTAAGGTTCTTGAAGTCTTTGGCACTTCCTGGCCTCTTGAGTGGCGACTCCTGGGACTTAATAGCTTCTGAGAGGCTGGTCCGCAGAAGTGCAGTCTGTTCTTTCTGGGATTCCACTAGTCCCTGGAACACTCCAAGTAGCTGTGCCCCATCTAGAGTAACTGCCGGAACAGATGGAGGCGGCGGGAGTGCAAGAGTCTCGGGCACATTCGGCTCAGCTGGTTCTGATGTGCCTCCTACTGTGTTCCTGGTCTGGACCATTCTGAAAGATGAAGGGATAGAGAGATCAGAATAGATTACTTGGAAATCAAAGGCGATAGGAAAATTGATCAGGATTGATATCAAGAATTAAAATAAGGACCCTATACTGTGAATGAGCTTGTCCTAGAATCCTCAATCTTATTGCAGGCCTGTTCGGTCCCGAAGTTGAAACCGAACAATTTAGTCGTTTGACCTGCATGGGCCACCATAAAAACGTGTCACGACCCGCACCCGGAAATTCGGGCACGAGTGCGTGGGTACGTCCAGCCTACGCCGCAGTGTCGGCGGTAGTACGCTGTCTAGGGCATGACCACAAGTAATAAATCTAGCTCATTCACAAAAAAGTAAATAGACAAGAAAATAACAGGAAAAGAATGCTAAGATTTTATAACCAGAATATGATAATCAGATCCAGAGTTTTATTACAGAACCACGATTATATCGGGGACAAACCCGATTAATGAGATAAGAAATAGGAATAAAGATGGCTAATGCTAACTACTCTGCAGGAGTAGTCTCCTCGGGGGGAACCGGCTCTGCAACTGTATCACCTGCTGGCTCATAGGGTCCATAATAGGTAGGGGCAAGGTTCTCATCATCGCCTAAACAACGGATCCAGTCAGGAAAGGAGCAAAGTACACAGTGCACAACAAGATTAAACTAAATATTTATGACAATTAAATTGAGTATCATATTGAGAAAGTTGCATAAAGGAAACATTAATCTTTCAGAGTTTAAATGCTATAAACAAGAATATGAGAAAGCAGGGAATAAATGAGACAGAAAATGAAACTACAACCGTCAGCAAGAAATGTAACAAGACTAGAGACTAGCTGTGTGAACTTGTGTTTGTTTTAGAATACATAGTTGGCATGTAGGGGTTTATAAGGCTAATAAGGCCGTCATAGACGACTAGCAGTCAGGAACAATCAGGAATAAGGCTGATGGTACAGTCGCGTACCAACAGCTAGCAGTCACGACAAGGGGAAAGGTAAACTACATGCCTCCTAGTATTCTCCCACCCGACATAAAAAACAAGACATGAAATACATTAATCAAGGCATGAAATCCAGTGTTCTAGCTCTACATATAATCATCATCGGTACTAATAAAACAGGGAATTTATTTATCACAATATAAAGGTTAAACTTGAAGTGCAGGTACTTGCCTGTTGTTTGGATCCGATTAATGGTTCTAGGGGAAGTTCCAGAGATGAGTCCAAAAGCTGAAATAAACATTACCATCACGCTCAGAAGATGTCAAATAGCTAGAAACGCCTGTCCTTGGGTCCAATTTGGAGACAAGGGCAAAAACGGTAATTTCGGGTCAAAACGGGGTCCGCCGGTGGGCCCGCTTTGCACCG